>JAVCKT010013718.1:0-15277 GCA_032273925.1 Rhynchotus rufescens
GGACAAGGTTTGGCCACTCCCATTGAGGGAAAAAAAAAAAAAAAAAGCTAATGAAATATTAATGAATATAAGTAAGGACACAAATCAAGGTTTTAACAATCAATGACAGATCTGCAGCTCCACTGCAGAGCTTATTGCTGGCAACACTTTAAACATAGAAAGTCTGGGTACATTCTCACAGTCACTTTACATGGGAAAACTTTATTGACCTGAGTGAATGTCAGCCTGCATTTCCCAGATACAGATTTCCCAGATTTCTAGATACACAAACAAGGTTTCTTTCAAAAAATACTGTTAAAGGAAACCTCAAGTATTTCACTTGAAACAGCTCAGGGGAGCAGGGGATGCACAGGCCTGAAAACAGGACCCTGGCAGGTAGAGCTCAGGATTAGGGCCCTGAGACCCCACTCATTAAATGGGACACCTCAGTGGTATGGGTATTATTTCCTGCAGACCGGCAGCTCCGGTTTCTGCAGGGATGCAAACAGGGAGTCACACCCATTGTCCAGCAAAGTCCTGGTGAGGGGTGGGAAGGTGAGAAGGGCTCCAGCATGAGCAAACACCACCCTGGCCCTGACCCCGACAGCCAGGCTCATCTCACAGGGGTGTATTCAAAGCAACCAGCTCTGCCCCTGCTGATTTAGCTGCCAGGATTAAAGGCCTCCGTTTCCTCAAGGAAGCTGCAATCTGCTGAAAGCCCCACCATCTCTGTGAGGAAAAACAGTCTGAAATTCGAGCACTTCATGGTGCCTTCATTGGACCCATTGCAATTTTCTGCACAAGTTTTAGTATCGTTTTTATTTCTTATATAGTGCATTTAGCATTTTATGGCTGCTTCTTGGCTATGAAGTGTCCCTAGCTCTGTTATTTACCTGCTACGTTTTAGCCAACAGCCAAAATATTACCAAACACGGAGCTAGGGGCCCACAAACAATATGATCAGAGCTGGATTCGGGGTTCTTCAAGGGCTACGGATACTCTTTCTCCAATACTTGAATTCTAGGACTTGGAACTGTGACAGAAGATTGTCTGGCTGGATATGCATGTTTGTGGAGCAATATACATTAGGCTCGCTAATGTATATTAATGGATAACTTTGTTATTAATGAATAATTTCAAAAACAAGAGATTAAAATTACCTTATACAGTTTGCAAGATAGAAAAGAAATATTAAATTTGTTGAAAAACATAAGATTATAAAAAGCAGTATTAAAAATGAGACAGTCCAGTGTCTGTGAGAGCTTCAAAAACCTCAGAAAATAAGCACAGCTGCTTTCTGAGCCTCTAAGATGCCATCCTTCTGCTAAACAATTAATATTCTTTTGCATAAAGTGTATAAAAAAATCTACCTTATTGGAACAACTCGGGCACCTGCAGATTCTAAGAACTTAACATATGAAGCAGCAATATATGAACTTCCAAACTTGTGTAACTCCTTAAAGTGGCATTCCTGTGACAAAATACCTGGAAGGTCCAAGAAAGAAAGTCAGGGTTATACAAACAGCAAGTGTTACACTCTGAAAGAAAAAAAAAAATAAACTATGCAATTTATGTCATGTTGTAATATCTATTTAGCACCTGAAATGACTACGAACACGAAGAGAACAGGTAAGTTGGTCGTGATGCCTCACCATGTGGTACCAAACGCCTGCTCAGATTAAAACTCAACTTCCCTGCTTTAATTAATTGCTTAGTAGCAGAGCTCCTTGACTAAATGATCTGTATTTTAGGTTTTTAAAACAAGGGTTATTTACGATAGCTTCAGCTGCAGACAGGCGTCAGTAGCAAAGACTTTTTCTTCCATGCTGTGATGTTGTGATCTAACCTACGTCTGGGCAGAGCTTCCACTCAACACGTTTTCACACCAGTTTTAGCAGTCATCTCCAGAGGATCAAAGCACATAATTATTAACCAGAAGGTTTATACAGATGTTGATGCAAACTCATGAAAAGGCAAAACTAAGCAAGAACGACAAGCTTAGTCGTTCTAAGCAATTCTTGCTTTTCCTGTTTTTTTCCTGGACACTGGGTATTTCAAATGTCAAAGGCTTTGAAAATATTCCAATCACAGTGGAGGAAAATAAAATAAAAGAAAAAGAAAAAATAGAATTGAAAAAAAAAAAGGCGATAAAGAATGTAAAAAAAAAAGAGGGGAACGAATTAAAAAAAAAAAAAAAAAGAAAAACGGGAAAGAATAAAGGAAAGAAAAAATGGAAAGAACGGAAAGAAGAAAAAAAAAAGTAAAGAAAAAAGGAAAGAAGGAAGGAAGAGGGCAAGGAACGGGGCAGAGGGGAAGCAGCGCTCCAGCCGCGGCGACCTCCGTGCCGTGACACGCGCGCGGCGCAGCCCCTTCCCTCCTCCCTTCCTTCCTCCCTTCCTTCCTTCTTTCCTCCCTTCTTTCCTCCTTTTTTTCCCTCCTTCCTTCCCTCCCTCCCTGCCCGCCCAGCGCCCGCCCCGGCCGCCCTCACCGATGATGGGTCTGTCGTTCCCCCGCTGCGGTCGGTCGCGCAGCGCGGCCGCCCCCGCCGCCCCGCAGCGCAGCAGAAGCAGCAGCAGCAACGGCAGTAACGGCAGCAACGGCTGCAGCGTGAGGGCGGCGCTCGGCAGCGCCGAGACCCCCGCGCGGCGCCGCATGGCCCCGAGCCGAGCCGAGTGTCCCCGAGCTGGGCCGAGTATGCCCGAGTGTCCCCGAGCCGAGCCGAGTGTCCCCGAGCCGAGCCCCGCCCCGACCGCGCCACCTCCCCCCTCCGCTCGCCGCGGGGCACGCTGGGAGATGTAGTTCTGCTCCTGCAGCGTTTACGTCCAAAACTGCGAGCAAAGGTGGGAAAGAGGCAACGCTTGGGAAAAGCAACGCTCCCATTATCCCAAAGTAATTCAGAGCTCAAAGATGGACAAGATTTTCTGGTTCGTCTAGAAAAGGTTTATTGTTTTAATGATGTTAATATATGCAAAATTATAAAACGCATTACAGTGTATTCTGTATGTTACAGTGTGCTTATGGTCAGCTATAAATCATATTTGCACCAGCATCTAACAAAAAGTTTCTCTTTTTTTTTTTTTTTTTTTTTCCCTCAAAGGCACTGCTGGTCTTACTATAGAAAAATAATGCACTTGCAGATTTTTGTGTTCTTTACCCTACACCAATCTCCCCACTAATACTTCTTCCACTCATTATGCAATATGTCATGATTATATTATGTCCTTATTAGCAGCAGCAACTACTGTTGGTTGTTATATGCAGAACTCCCAGTTTCTACGTTAATGTGTAAGCATTAAAAACTAAGTAAGAGTTCATGAAAAAAAGAACGCACTTAAGTACTCTAACTGAAATAGTCTTAAGTGAAGATTTTTTTTTCTCCATTACCAAAAGAGAAGCTCTACTGAAAGCAACAGTTTTTCTCTGTGCTGAGCAGAAGATATAGGCTAGCAAGCTGCCAATTACCTTTCTGAAAATAAAATGAAGATACTCAGCCTTTCCTACGCTGGGGGTCGGAAATGACCTACAAAGCACCATTAAACATCTAGCCCATTTCCAAAGTTCTGGTCCATAAAAGATAATCTACTTCACCCTCCAAAACAGAAAAAAAAAAAAATACTGTCAACAGCCCTTTTAACCTCTGTAGTGTTCCACGGTAGGAATTAAAGTTGTTCATAATGTGAGTTGCTTATAGCTTTTGCACAGAGGGCATCTCTTCCACAGAGGGCATCAGTTTTGTTCCTTCTGATTCATCCTGTCCTCTAAAGAATGTGTACATTGTGTTTTCTCTATGTTTATCTATAAAATCGTCAGATTGTGTTCCTTTTGTTCTAAGCAGCACAAATATAACAGAAGTGTTTCACTATTGCCAACTAATGTTCAATTTGACTGTGCGATCTCAGCAATGCAGACTAACAGAACAGCCATTTCCCTGAGACTTAGTCCAAAAGCAGCTGCTGTTCCCTCCTTGTACAATTGCACCCGTACTAATACTTCCACAAAAACCAAACTGCCCCATTTTGCGCTTTTCTTAAATAATTTCACTTTGTATCCTATCATCCTGACAAGACAAGACACAAGAGATAGCATAAGGCTCTGCATTGCATTATTACAGGTTAGTACTTTACAAACTTAACAGGGGCAATATCACTCTCTCATACTCAGTGCATAGGACTACTCAGCTTTTTTTTTCTTTTTTTTTTTTTTGGCACAGAAGTTAATCACAGATGATAGTTAATCACAAACAGTATTGCAAACATACAGAATTCATTAATCTCTTCCAATTTACATACTTATTTACTCCAGGTAGTAGAAAAGTGCAGTTAATATGATACTGCGTACCCTGCAAAGACATTCTGGTTTTATTTACAATAATTTCAAGTTTAGGTGAAAGATTTCAGATTAAACTTTGTTCCATTTCCAGTCATCAGGAAAAGACAGAACACTGCGGTACGGTTATTACTGGGAAGCCAGAGAAATACTCTGCAGATACTCTGCAGATGCCATGATGAAGTTAGTCCAATCCTCAGCGAGCACCTCCATGGAGACTTCCTCCCCACCATATTCCTGTGGAAGAATGCTGGTTGGGAAGTGTTCGGTCAGGCTCTGCATGTAGTTATTTCCATGCATGTGCACCTAAGACAAAATATGGAGAGTGTTTGCTTCAGTAGGAGTGCCGGGCTCTCAGGTGAAAACAGGCAGCAAAGAAACTCAGTGCAAGAGCAGTTCTATGCCATTATTACAGGTGTCTCGAAGCTTTGCTCAGTAAGTCCAAACAAAAACTTGTCCAGGCTCTTATATAACACTTGACAAGAATTTTGCACAACTAACTATATGACAAAAAGACTTCAAAAATAGGCCCTGAAAAGGCAGTTAGCTGCCTTTTGTCCAGTGCATCTTCTTTGTAACCCCAGATAATTTCAGAATAGCAATTATTCCTAGGCAAGATAAGAGCACCTGGTCCTGATAGCTTTTCTGGAGCTCATATCTTGACTTCTAAGCTCAGGGCACAAGCCTGTCTTGTAGGGGCTTCTTACACAGCTCTTATATGACAGGGGAAAGTCTATGGCATCAGGCTATGGTAGCATTTTTTTATTATTATTATTTTTGAGATAGAAACTGTGCAAGGCTGCCCTGAATAATATAACCTCTTTTCTTTCTCTTAACACCAGGAAAAGCAGACTGTCAAATCACAGATCCCTGTGACCAGTAACATCTGGATGTGCTGGAAGGGCACGAGGTCTATGGCCTCAGCCAAGGAAGCTTCTGACTGGGAATAAGGACAGAGAGGGCTGCTGCTTTTGGACCTTAGCCTTGATGTTAACATTTCACAGCATCTCCTCTTCTGCCAGCAGGTATCTCCCAAATTTCTCCTATACTACAACAAACCCTTTCAAAATTCTTGGCATGCTCTTACATAAAAATACAAAGAGTGTTTTCAGGTTTAAAACTACAAATTAATATAAAACAAATAAGAACTTATTTGGAAAACAAGTTGTAACTTTAGCCTGGGCTATTTAACATGCATAAAGGCCTCTGTATGTTCTTTGGCACTAGAAAATTATCTTCTACTGTCTTTGTATGGCCTTGAACATAACAACCTTGTTCAGTGACAGCTTCCCATTATCATTTATAGGCAACATTTAGGGAGGTCTGGCACCTATTCCCTACTAGTTCTGCGGTAGAATTTGTGTGCGACCTTAAACAAATTATTTAACCTCTCTGTGTAACAGTGGTTTTTATCTGATGAATGGTGGTAATAGGAGCCACTTGCAATTCTCACATTACTGATGCCTGCAAATGCTTTACAATTAGACTCCTGCGCCTGTACAGTAATAAAACATAAAAATGATTTATTTTCAGTGCTCAGAAGTAACAAATCCTAAGGGAAGTGCTAGAGATTGTCGTGTAGGGGTATAGTGACAGAAAGAGATATTTGTGTGCACTCACCCGTTGTTTTATTTTTTCAGTGAGAAAAGGCTTAATTAGAGCGTAGACTGGGTGGAAGAATAAAGGCTCATTAATCAAGTGGATACCTCGAACTTTCAGTGGAAAGGAATCCTGACAAGGTATATGAGAAACAGCATGAGAAAAAGACATTATTAAAATTATTCTACTCTTAAGGACAAATCTTGGAAAAATAGCTGGCCCATAGGTTACAACACTCCTTTTGACTTAGCAAAGTCCTGCACTTTGGAGTTTACTTAGTTTACACGGCTCTTCACAAAGCTTAGAAAAACACGTCTTATTTCCCCCACTAGAAGGAAAGCATTTCAGGATGAGCAATGTATGCAAAGCGTGTGTTCAACCTTTTCTCAGAAGTCCAGTTATTCCCAGTGGAGACTTAGCTACTAACTTCCCAAAAAAGCTACCTCATCATGTGCTTTTATTGGCATGAAAGAGGGATGTACAAAGAGAATCTCTTTCTCCCAGGACCAAATATCTCCCAGTAAGTAATGAAGCCTGCTAGCTGACTAATTTAAAAAAACAATACATCACATTACAAATTATATTTTCAAGGTTTTGGGGAAAAATACTAAGATGTAGGAAAATACTTTATATAGTCAAATATAAAGCATTGAAAGTTCTAACTTTAAGATAGAGGAATGATATTTATAACTTAGAGACAAGATCTGAAATTAGTGGAAATTTTGGCCAAGCCACCACCTCAAAAGAAAATATGGCAATATTCAAAGACCATAAGATGCAAAGACATGAACCGTGGGGGAAGGAATTGCTTCCATTCATATTTGGTCTAACTGATACTACCTCTGCAACTAGAATTTTACTACTTATAGAACCTGTATTTTTCACAAATAGTACTCCCCAATAGTACAGTAGCCTTCTTCACAATATTTCATGCATTCTTTTATGGGTAAGGAAAAAGAGTAAAAAAAAAAACAACAAAAAAAAGTGCAAACTCCTTTTAGATTTTCATGTAGGATAAAAACTTTGAAACTATCAGATTATATGTTTGCTGCCTGAATTATTATATGTTTAAATTATACTATCATGTTTTTCACAAAATTTGGTTTTGTCTAGTGCAACTGATTTTTGAAGATCATATTAATATTGCTTTTTGATGCTATTTTGCTTTTCATTTCTTGTACGTCTCCTTTCTATTTACTCCTATTTCTCCATGTAAGATAATGATTTGCAAGAAAGACAACATTCCTAGGAGAAAAAACATCACTGAAACTAAGGTTCACTGCAGTTCACCTGTCAGTTCTCTGTCCTCTCTGCTCTTTCATCCAAGTAACTTTTGAATCCATTGGCAAAGTTCAACTGAATTTCACAGAAATACATCCTAAAGCCAGTCAGTCCCTTTAAGTTTTGTGAAAAATGAGATGTGAAGTAGCAGTGGGGTGCACAAAACAGTGCTCCTGTCGTGGGGAAAGGCAAGGAGAACAGGTGCAATATACATTGGGTTGGTAGAAGATGGATGGTTGCTTAACATCACCCTTTCTGGTCAACATGTCAGTACGGTCTTGCTCTTGGCTGCTCTTAGCACATGCTCTCTTCCCTGGGTATCAGGGAAGAAAAAGTCTTGCAACATAGAGTTAATGTACAAATGAGTGGAACAGAAGCAACTGAATGGGAAAACTAACACAGATCCTTGCAAAAGCAGGTTTCCTCTGGTCTTACGTGCAAGGTATTCTTATGCTGTGACAGATAAGTGGAGTTAAACAAAACACCAGGAGCTAGAGGGCATTTGTGGCAATACAAGAGCATACTTTAAGTCAAATCATGCACAATTTATGCTTAACTTATCTGACTTTGAACAGATGCAAGACTTAGTTCTTTCAAGCTGCATGATCTCTACAAAGACCTAAGGAAGGACCATGTACCATCAGTTGGAACAAAAAAATTTGGAGGGATTGCAGTGAATTAGCTTAAAACAATGTCACACTTACTGTGAGCACAGCAGCAATTTTCTTGGCCACCGCTGGACTGATTTGAAATGCATGAGCAAATCTCCATCCTTGTAGATCAAAGATAGCCTTGACTCCATTTTGCTGGGTCTCGATCTCCTTTACAATGAGTTCAGATGTGATAAGACTTACCCTAAAGACATCATACGCTGTGAATAACTTGGGATCCCATTGTCCTAAATAGATTAAACAGATAAAGTAGGTAAAGGTAAAACAGATTGCACTGTATTACCACACGGATACCATAACCACCTCTGCTTCCACTCGCTGCTGCTTCTAATGTGTGTAGTGCTGTATTGCTGGAGTGGCAAATAAGTTTATTTTCTGTGCCTGCTCTGTCACTCCCTTTTCACACTTATTTTGTCGCTGATACTAGAGAGGTTACCTAGTATAGGTAGGTAAAACCGTGCACTCCAGCGAGAGAGTTTGATGGGAAAAGTTTAAGCTATATCAGCAAAAAGCAATGAGAAGCCAGGCAGAGCTCAAGGTGGATAACTGCTTCCCACAGGCTTCAGGAACTCCTGAAGGAAACCACAGATGGTCAGTTCATAGCCTATGCATTTTTCTTTAGTACAGTAATTCTGTCAAGATTCAAGGAATCCCATTTCTTTTCCCGAGACCTGAACAAAGAGATGTATGGGAGAAGTCTTATTCCTCACTGTGGTTTTCAGAGAGCACAACTTTGTAACGAGATTTAGTGACCTTCTATTAGACCAGCTCGTATAAAAAGGAGTAATAATCTTTGAGAGCTAGCAAAATCATTTCTCTGTACAAAACGAAGAAACATGCTAATGTGTAATCATTCAGTCACAACACTTTTTTAAAAAAACGGTTGAGATCACATGAAACAAACGAAGAATCTTAAGAATGTTGCGCATGCAATGCACTTTGGCTACATCTAAAGAGCAGAAATGAAGTAAACTTCTCACCTTAGACCTGCATTTCATCCACATCTAGACTGAAAGCTGATCACAGGCACGCAGCGTTTCTGCTATTCTTTTTCTCGCCACTGTGCCACATCTGCACCACGCTGTCAGCATATGGCTTTAAATATCCCCATGGAAATCAATTACCCTCAGGTCCAAATACTACAGGGTTATTATACTTAGAGTTTTAAACATTTAACTCTATGGCTATTTTTTTTTTTCTTTTCTAATAGTGCATACATATGCATGACAAAAGGGAGCAGAAATATGTTATTCTTCCAGCTAAGACATTCTGACATCATTTTCAAACTTACCATTTCCTTGGGATTGTACCCATAAAATATTTTTCTCACTGAAAGTGTGATAGTTAACAGGAAATAGTTTAAAAATTATCAGTGCAAAAGCCAAATATGAAACAGGTCCAAGAAGTTTTTTACTCACCAATTCTGTATATTAGAATTTTGCTTCCAGATGGGTCTCTTGATCTCAGGACTCCATGGTAGCCAGCCCGCAAAAGACCAAGAATGGAAGATGGTCGTAAATCTGCACTTATTTCTGGGCATTCAATTCTCCACTTCTGGTAATTCTTCAATAACTAGGGAGAAAAAAAAAATGGAGGTCAGATGAACGACATGTGGGCACAGTCATGGGTTTAATTTACTAAATTGGCTTTCATTTCAATGTATATTTAAAGCAAATCACTCCTAGAAGTAGAAAGTTAGTACAGTGGTTCAAAAAAGAGAAAGTATTTTTTTTCCTTTTGTTTCCAATGGACATTGATAAAATTTGATAAACCATAATATTGAGATATTTCACCACCTGGAATTGCTATGAGATAGTTAGACCCCTGTCAACTTGTTAGCAGACTGTTAAGCAGAATATAAACCTGGAGTATCTAGAAAATGCCATTATTTTTTAGATAAAACACAAGGGAGAAAAAGACACCCTTCTTTTTTGGGACATATATAGGATAATTCAGTTTCATACTTCATCAGATTTCATTCAGGACTTGTATAAGAGATATACAAAATCTTACAGAAGGAACATCTCCCAGTGCTGCGCTAAGTATGGTCCCCTTTAGTCACACACAAAGAAAAGTTACAAATTCATTAGTACTTCATTTATTCTTTGAAACAGATAGGGCCATCAGCATACCTAAAGCACATTTTAAAAGGTAAGTTACTCCTACCCCTTCGAAACAGCATAAAGTAATATAGTTGATCCACCTCTGTCTTTCCCTACCCACTAGACAGTTTTTCATCTCCTAGAGTGGAAATCATGAGAACTTGTTTGCTAAAATGAGATGCTGCCTATGGTTAGCAACACAATGATACCTGCCTACAAGGCAGCATCATACACTAGTATTTCTCAAGGATAACTTGGGCTGTGTGTTGAAGGGAAAGAGTTAATTCTAAAGAGGTGTTTAAAGGCTTTCCTTTCAGAGGTAACATTTAAGCTTTCTTAGAGACAGATCTTAAAAAATTAAGTTGGCATTAATTTTAATTTGGAAGTCTAAGTGCAGCTTTCCCTTCAAAATAAAGCAGTGAGGTGGTTGCTAGAGAAAAGGATCTGCTTGCACTGTAATTGAAGTTTACTTCTGGCATTTTGAATAGGTAAGTAGGAATGCAAGACCATTTTCAATAAAGCTTAGTCTCAGTTCATCAAGTAAAATCTGTCTCTTCCACACTAAGTTTCTTGGCAATGAATTTGGAGAATTGAGGGATAGCCCAGGTCAATGATTTAAATTTTGTATTACATTTTCCTAAACAGCTACAGTTTAGGCTTCTACATGAGATTTTCAAAGGGAATTGGGAATATTCAGTATCTTGTTGCACAAAATGAAGTGTAGGCTTAAATCCTAAAGGTAGCTTGCAAGGCTACCTTTAAATTTTTAATACTTTTGCAGGTTTGATGAAATAAAATATGATTCTCAACACAGTTTCATGTATTAAATATGTTAGACACAATTCAGGTATCAACCAACATTCTCTGATATCTCTTAAACTGTATTTATCACAGAAGATGAGAGGACCCTCAGCCTCGTGGCGTCTCCTCAAGGGGAGAGTTCTCCACTGCAGGCCTGCTGATTCCAAGGAGAACACAGCTCCAATTTGGGAAGACCTGGGTTAGTTTTATACGCTAGTTGAATCAATCAACATGTCCCAAAGAAACTGCTGTTTTGTGCAATGAGTGCTGTCTGTGGTTAGCTACACAGTCCGTAACAGCTTCCTCTATACCACAAAAGGGCTAAAGTGCACATGTTTTGTGGTCAAAGTGTGTGTGCACACACATAAGAGGTGACAAGAATATCCTCTTCTGCAGGGAAAAAAAAGGCTGAACTGCACCCTCTATACGTGGAACATAGTAAATTGGAGTCTACAGTGAATGCAAGACCAGGTCAGATGAGGTACTGTCATTATCTGACCCTGTTAGTACTTGACTCCTTGCAAAGGGCACTGGTTGAGCAATCCTGACCACTTGTGCCAACCAGACAGCACTGTAAACATACTGTTCTCTTTTCCTTTTTCCCTCCAGTAAACACTTAAATAGCAGCAAAAATACCTTTAAAAAACTATCAGAATATCTGATTCCTTCCTTTTCTCCTACAATCGGTTGTACCCACAATTTAATTGGCATAATTAACCATTGCACAATTATTATCAACACCTCCTTTAAAAAGCTACGTGTCAAAACGAAGATGAGAATAAAAGTGATTCATTCATCCAATCCTCTAAGTAATCCTATCTCATCAGTACAGTTTGTTTCTCACTTTCATGAATAATAACATTTTCCAAGAAGTTTTGGGGATGGGGAGAAAGGGAGCAGAGCATCCAGTTTCTCACACATTCAAGCTCCGTACAAAAGGAAGGAATTATCTACTGGAAAGTACTCTAGTAGTTCTTATTAAATTAGATTTTTTCTCATTAGCAGGATAGAGATATAGCTCAAATACATCTATGTCTATGAGTAATCCTTGAACAAATAACCATGAATTTAGACCTTAGCAATGAGCTAGGGATTTTCTTTTTCTTTCCTTTTTTTTTTTTTTTTTTTTTTTTTAAGTTTACAGTTTAACATTGTTTAAATACTCACATAGGGTTTTTATTATTATTATTAGGAGAACAATTATTTTAGTAAAGAGAAAAAAAATCATATAATAATCAATCTGGAAATAAGAGATTAGGCAACCTAAAATTATCATGGAAAACACAATTGTTTATTATATTTATTAAAAGTGTCTCATGCACTTACACTGCAAGGAAAACAACTCAGTATATAATTATCTCTGTTTACAACTGAATAACCTACTTAGCATTTGAAAATACATGGAAGATAATTTGATAAATGGGGAAATCTGGAGAAAAAAAAATATTTTTCTGGAGCTAGACATTTAATTGAGGTCTGCTGGGGACAGTTCCAGACTTCTGAACAAGAGAGATGGTAACATTACTGATTAATCCAAGATTCATGTGCTAAAAACAAACAAACACACAGAACTTAGTACTTTACCTAGAATTAAAAGAATTTGAAAACAATGTTTTTGTTAGAGAAGTCTCTGTGTTTGTACGTAAAATATATATATATATAGCTTATTAAATAATGAGTTATTAAATAACTCATTATAAGTCATTTATATGTTTAAAGTATGTTGTGTTGTTTGCTGGTCATTGCTACTCTGCATACAAATCTCTGCCAGTTTTTCATGTAGATCGACTTAACACTTGCTTATAGATAACATTCATACATTTAAAATCATTTAGGGGAAGCTATTCTGTATTCAAATGGTCAGGGTTCACGCCTGCTTCTTCAGACACTTTCTAAGATGTCTGGAGACACCTTAGATGTCTCCAAATGTGTCTGCAGACACATTTGGCCAAATTTAAATCTTCGTGGGATTCAAATGTAGGAAAATAATTCTCCCTTTCAATCTGTGAATAAACTGTGAACTTTACTGAACTGAATAAACATTGAACTTTATCTAATATAACACTGGTTTTACTAAAAATGATAAAAAAAAAAAACTGTTCTTTGTAGAGTTCTTTGGTTCCCACTATCTATTTCAGTGTTGGATTTTCTTCTAGTATGAAATATACCAACAGACCAGTACTTGAAAACAAGTCTTGAATTGCCAGTTTAAAAATGTAAAATATCTAGTTTGGGATTTCTATTCCAGTGAGTTATCACGAGTGATTTAGATACAGATTTTCTAGCCAAAAGCTACCTGATTATTCTTTTCTGAAACTTTTCTAAGTGTTGATAGACTGAACTTTCTGATAGGTCAAGAACTGGATACATTTGTGCAAAATACAAACAGCCTTGTCAGTGGCCTAACCTCTACTCCATATATCAGTACTAAGAAAGATATCGACAACAGCTTTAAGGCCTCATTAGCACTGACATAGCCACAGACTTGACTCAGCTGCTCTCAAAGTACCATGGAGCTAAGGACACAGTAGCCCAGTGGTCAAAGGGGCTGGATCTGTGGGACATGCAACCTGAGAGGGTCCCACCTACTAAGGACACGAGAGTGCACCTACTATCTAAGGCTAAGGGCTCTTAAGTAGGACTCTGTCTAGGGCGAAGTATAAACATAACCTCTGCATGAAATCATACTTGGAAGATACATCTTGTGACAACCACAGATCTTTGCACAACAATTCTCTCAGGCATTTTAAGAATAAAGTGTTTGCAAATAAACACATTCCGTTTTATTTATTCTTGGTATGTGCTTTTTGCCTTTTTCCTATGTTGTTTCCAAAGAGAAGTAATCTAGAAATCACTGTTGACTCGTAGATTAAGTAGCTGCAGCATCTGGAGACCTAATGTGCTACATGGAAAGATTAAATTCTGGTGGTTTTTTGAACATCATAGCCCACTTGTTCAAAGAAATTCTATAAAGATTCTGAAAATAATCTTTCAAAGTAGGACCCCAGCCCTAGAGAGATGAGCGATCTGGAAGGATAGCTAAGGAAGGATAATAGAGACATTAGATGGCAAACCATGCCATCTAATCAAACCTTTACCATTCATTGTAGAGGATCCCTGGCAAAAAGGGGAATTAACTCTCAAGAGAAGCCTAGGAAGCTTTCTACTTATGGACTCCGTCTCAATCTAATTTAGATTCAACCTTCTTCAGTATTGATGCTGCCTACAATATTGTGTCATGATTAATCATAAGAAAGTGAGGAAAATGCTGGGTCAAATTCTGGAGTGCCATGGCCCTGTCTACAGAATAATCAACTATCCAATCAAATATTACAAGGTATAGTAAAATGGTTGGAAGGGACCTCTAGAGATCATCTATTCCAATGCCCCTGCTCAAGCAGGGACACCCAGAGCATGTGGCACAAAGGGTTTGGAAATTCTACGGAGGAGGAGACTCCACAACCTCTCGGAGAACCTGTTTCGGGGCTCTGTCACCCTCAGAGTAAAGAATATGTAGGAGGGCAGGTTATCTTTATTAAGTGCTACTTTTTCAATCAAGTAGTATATGAAGAATATGTGGTTTTTGTTGGGAAAGAAGAAGAATCCATAGTCTTACAGCATATCATGTCTCATAATGAGCAGTGTCAGGGTTTTCACACAAAGGTAAGATGCATAAAATAGTGATAGGAATGTGACCAGACTTGCTAGTTCTTCTGCTAAGGAGAAAGATTTGGAGCTACAACCAAATCTCACGAACCAAACGAAAAGAACACAAAATATATTTTTAAAGCTACTGTTGATTAAGGAGTTAATTTAATTTCTGATATGTTTGTTTAGCCATCCTGAGGTTGCAATAGACCCATATTTGAACAATCTGCTGGTATGATGACACTAAACTTGGAAAATGTACAGCACACAGAAGTCATAAAATAAAGGTGAAGTTTGTTGGGCAATTCTATGTCACCCACATCAAATTCGATAAAAACATTGACTCAGCATGATACAAGTGTATTAACACTTTTGCCTTGAGAAAATTCATAAGTACTTTTAGTTCAGAAATATTAGTGGTTATCAGTCTACCCATCATTAACAATTTCTATCTTAGAATATTTAAAATACACCCACACTACCAGTATGGCGAAGTGCCATACAAGCAGCTGAAAAAGTAACAAAGCTTACCAGGACCTGAGGTGCTACAAATGAATGAATCACAACATAAAGGAAATTATTCAAGGATATCTTTGTATCTGAGTAGCTTTAAAAAAATAATAACAATTTTAAAAGTAACAAAGAACAAAGCATGATAAGGGTCAGAATGGCGTTAAGGATGTTCTTTAAAGCGAAATGCTTCCTGATGGGAGCAGCCCGGTGCCTACCTCGCAAGAGCTCCGCACCTTCGCATCCCCGTCACCCTCCCCGCGCATCCACCTGCCCCCGCGGGAATCCACCGGGGACGCTGGGTGCGCGGGACCTCCTCCTCCTCCTCCTCCTGCTCCTGCTCCTGCTCCTACTCCCGCG
>JAVCKT010013721.1:0-15615 GCA_032273925.1 Rhynchotus rufescens
AAAGAGGTAGAGGAACTGCCTCTGTAATGGCTTTGTGTGGGAACCCTCAAACAAGCCACTCATATCCCAGCTCATGTCAGTTTTCTTATCCCTAGCCAAGCTACAAACAAGGGAAAATGCATTTGTTTCTTAGGAAGATTGATTTGTGGTTCAAGGTGAGGTTGTCACCAAAACCCACCACTGAACTTTTACCAAGTCTGCTTCATTCCTTGCCTCTTGCTTCTATGTGCGTTGCTGCGTAGTGGCTGTGTCCTCAGTCCTCAAGGTGGCTTCATTTCAGCCAAGGGTGAAATGAATCCTGTAAAGGAAATTTCCATGCTGCCCTCCTCTATAGCCTGTGCACTGAGCAGTGGCAGCAGGCTGCAGTCAGCTGAGATGGGAACGCTGCCACTGGCATGCAAAACACCCTGGGACCCTGCGGGGTGAAAGTCATCCACAAGAAGAGGAGGGGATGGATCCTGTTGTCTCTGTGGTGCTTCTGCTTATTCTCTGTGCCTTTCACCCATTTCAGGTGATTGTCCAGAGGTCTCTCTCTGCCAAGAATCTTTCCCATGCCAAAGGTGGATCAGTGCTGGGAGGATATTTGAAAATCTTCCCAATGTTTTTCATTGTCATGCCAGGAATGATCAGCAGATCTCTCTACCCAGGTAGGTCTTCCTGTGTTTCTAACACTGTTAGGCTTCAGCACCTCCCTGTCATCGTAGTCCTCCAGGCATACCCATATAAATTGCTGCTGTGCTCTGATGTTCTCACGACCTCTGTTCACTTCTGCTGCTCCCACAGTAGCAGAAGTCGTTGGGAACACCCACATTGTGCCATTGGAGACATATAGCCCCATGCTTTGACATTGCATGCCTCTACCTATCTGGAAAAAGTCACTCTGCAATATCTGCTAGATCTGCAAGTCCTATGGAGTATGTCCATTAGGTATTTGGTCAGAGCCATAGCAATCTGCAACAGAGATTCATGCAATTCCTGGTGGACTTTGCAAAGCCACTTAATCCCTCCCTTGGGAAAGAGCAAGAGTTCTCCTCATGTTGTCTCCCAAAGGACACTCAGTGCTGGTTTTTTTAGAGCATTCTGCTTCATTGAGAGAGTACCCTGGTTAGGAACACCAGTCTTAGAGGAAAACCTAAGTGCCTCTAGTGCTTCACTTCTAGACTTCCTTAAATAGGAATAAATCGGTGTGCAACATTCTTAGTAAGCCAGATGACTGGCTCGTAGAAACAATTAAATTTGTACAAAGAAAAATTCAGCAAGGATTGCAGCTAGGTAACATTCATGAGTGTTACATCTATACCTTGAAGAAAATTGCAAAAAAAAAATCTTGAAATTTCATCTTTATAGCATAAAATATTCTTCATCTCAACTCACTCTAGAAGCATTTCCATCTATGCCTCTGAATTTATATTAAGTCATAGAATGCATCAAGATCTGTTCTGCTGAATTATATATCCTGCAATTGAAGATGCTTTACACTGACTTTTTATTATTTTCCTGTCTCTGACAGATGAAGTAGGATGCGTGGACCCAAACATCTGTAAAAAGGTCTGTGGAGTTGCAGTGGGTTGCTCTAACATTGCTTACCCTAAGCTGGTAATAGAACTCATGCCTGAAGGTAAGAAACCTTATATGTGCGGAGATGGGCTTGAGACAAGCATTGCAGGATAGGATCAGACTGCCCTCATCCATTATAAAGATGAGGAATTCTTTTTCTGCAGTCTTTAGCCATTTTCTTCTACAACCTAGTGGAATATGTCTGTGTGTGTGTACACAACAAGAGACAGTGAGGCGGCTAAGAAAATGGAAAGTGCCATCTGCAAAAGATGCTGGAAGAAACAAACTATCTTTTGATTTTTCAGCTAAATTGGTTGCTATATTTTAAAGGTATGTGTATGACAGCTGCATTTTAAAAAAGAAAAAGCCCAGAGGTTCTTTTTTTTTCATGTGTATGTGTGGATGTAATACATAGGAGCTAGTACTTAGAAAGTGCTGGTATCTTGGCCTCAACCAGGCCATCGATCAATTAAGGTTCTGATGCAGCACACATTGCTGCTGCTGGAAGGTAAGAGGTTTGCCTCTGATTTTCATTCCCTTTCTTTTAATGCAGGGCTCCGGGGTTTGATGATCGCTGTGATGATGGCAGCTCTAATGAGTTCCCTCACCTCCATCTTCAACAGCAGCAGCACTCTCTTCGTTATAGACATCTGGCAGCGGATCCGCAGAAAGGCTTCAGAGCAGGAGCTGATGATTGTGGGCAGGTCCTTACATTTCTTTATGTCTCATTGCTCTCATCATCTGTTTTGACTGCACTATTCTTCGGTTTGGCTCACTGAGAAAACCCTTGTGCCCAAAACATAAAACAGGAACAGCACAGACTTGGAAAGAGCATTATGTTTTCCATGATGCAGGCAATTGCATGCTTCATGCCTGTAAGGTACTGAGAGGGAAAGTACCTCTTGTTCAGCATTATGGGGAAAGCTCTGTAGCACCCAGTGAATAGATGGAGAAGGGTGCTGCATGCACCTGGGACTCCAGAAGTAATTTAGTAAGCAGCAAACACACTAGTATTTGTCATAACTCTAAAATTGGGCATGTTATCTGTGTGGAAAGGTGGTAGAAAATAGCTTAACATCATAAGCTTCCAGCTCCCTATCTCCTTTATACACAAGAGACAGTATTTGAAAACGACTTCACTCTCTAGGACGCACCAGGCTGGGGGTTTGCAATGATCCAGCTTTTGGCAGAAGGGCTCCATACAGATCCACCATGTCCTTGTTGAGCTCCCATAAAAGCTGACCAGCAAGTCTCGGCACACATCTCTCTGAAATCTAGGAAGTGAACTCTGGAGGTTGTTTGGACATTGACTTTCTAGAGGAGAATGGTTTTCTTTTGTGTTCTTCTTGAAAGATCTGTGGATTTTTTCCTAGAAAACTCTGAAAGCACTCAGAAATGTGCTTTGCTGCAAAACTTCATTTTCAGGAGGACTCTGTCATGTGCAGAGTTAATGCATTTTTATCTTCTTCTTCCAGAGTCTTTATCCTCATCCTTGTGGTCATCAGTATACTCTGGATCCCCATCATTCAATCATCCAACAGTGGCAAGCTCTTTGACTACATTCAGTCTATAACTAGCTATCTAGCTCCACCAATCACAGCTCTATTCATCTTGGCAATCTTCTGCAAGAGGATTAATGAACCGGTAAGTGGAGTGTCATCAACCAATAGATACACATATTTGATTTTAATAATAATAATCCACCCATCATCTAGGTTTGGAGTCTCTTTAGACTCAAATCCACCCCCCACTAAAGTGTGCGAACTAAAAAACATTTTCCTGATGTACATTAGCGGATGCCTCCGGTGCATGGCAGTTTACTACCTCAAGTAGCTACTTCTTGACAGTCTCTTCAAGTCTCTACTTCTTGGCAGTTGAAAGAAGAAAAGCCAAAGTTTTTCCATTGTTGAGGGTTGGTGTCTTGGGGTCTGACTAGAGACATGTTGCTAAGAGCAGACTTGCATTTTCTGCACTCTATCTGTTCCATGTTCAAGGACAGAAAGAGAAAAAACGGATTTTTAACGAAAACTTCCTCCTTTGATGTCAGTGTGGGATTCCATCAGGCATAGAAGATCTTAGTCTAAGAAAAAAGGCTATATTAAAAGAAAAGAAGAAGAAGAAAGAAAACTTCAACCAAAGCCAACATGTGCAATGACCTTCTTTTTTTCTGTGCTTGTGTTTTCTCAGGGTGCTTTCTGGGGACTCATGGTTGGGCTGGCTATTGGTCTCATTCGGATGATCATGGAGTTTATTTATAGCACACCCTCGTGTGGGGAGGAGGACAGAAGACCAGCTGTGCTAAAGGACTTGCACTACCTCTACTTTGCGCTCATCCTCTGTGTCCTCACAGCCATTGTCATTGTCCTTATTAGTCTTTGCACCGCGCCGATACCTGAAGAAAAGGTAAGTGACTTGTGATGGCACCTTTTTCTTAGAGTTTCAGTTTGGTTTCCAAAAATCTCTAAAACCTGGCCTTTACTCTTCCTCCCGTGGTTGAGAAATGATGTGTAATGCATATGCTGCAAAGAAACACCTGTTCCTCAGCTCTTTATTTCCCAGGTCTCGTAGTGTTAATGCTTCCTGAGGCACTGAGTGCTCAAAATTGAGTGCGAGTTCCCATGCTGTGCCTGAAGCTGGGCAGACACTACAGCCTGTCATAACTGGAATAAAAAGGAGAAGAAGAACAGGGAAGGAGAGAAAATCATATTACAGATGGCTGCTGAGGAGGAATTAAATATATCTAATTGTAGCATCTACCCTATTTCAGCAGAGCCAGCATCAATCTTGCTGGCAAACAAGATTAATACCTTCTGCAACATAGGCATTTAGGAAAATAACATTTTGTCCCAATGTGATCTCAATTACATTTAATAACTTTGAGTCAGACACAGCTTTCTTTTACTTAACAGATTTAAAACTGCACAGAGCTTGGAGCCTTTATTTACTAACACCTTAAAGCAACTATTCCTTTTCCGAAGTCCTAAAGCAGCTGTCATACAACAAAACTGCCATCTACTTCCGAAGGAAGGTTACAGAGTAAAATTGCAAAATTAAAAAACACTTTTTTGCCCCTTTCTGTCTAGCTTCCTAAAGGAATAAGGGTGATGCTCTCAGAGCAGTTCTCTCTGCTGCTTCCTTGTAGCTTGTGAAGCATTAACCATCAACATTTGATTGAACAGTAGTGGTGTCAAAGATCTACAGCTCCTGAAGATTACATGAAAGCAGGCGCTCAGATAGGGAAAAAAGAGAGACTCTTTGAGCCTGTGTTGAGACACAGTCTCAGCTTTCATTAGCTATCAGAGGATCCACATGGGACAGAGAAATGCTGGCAAGGAGATGCCATTAGTTCTGCTGCTTAGGGGATGACTTGTTCACTTTTGCTCAGGGGTGGGCAGATGGCTGCCAGCAATTAACTGCTGTGGCTTAATGAGTTCCCACTCATCAGCTGACCTGTGATAACTAAACACGTGCAGTGCTCCCTGTCCACAGTAACAGCAAGATAAGATGCATTAGTGTAGCGCTGGCAAAGAGTGAACGTCATACCAGTAGTGTGGGAGATGAAAAACTGGCCATTGCACCTACAGACTTTTTAACCACTCTTAGTGGTAGAGAAGCAATTAAAACACATTTTAGAAGTTGAAGGGAATGATAGAAAACCTGTAGAGTAATGGAAACCAAGACAAAATGGAACATGCTTTTACCAGGATTAGCATATTCCTGCCTAATCTGATTTGCTAGGCAAAGGAAGCTTGGTCTATCATATCTAGCTGGATTTTATAAACTATATTTAATACCATGTGGGATGTGATTAGCTACAATGGGGCAGAATATGATTAGTAAAAGAAGAATCTGGCTTGGAGAATGGTACCTTTTGATTTGATCTTATCTAGCCATTTCATTAGTAACAATGTTCCTAGACCCTCCTAACTTTGTATGTTTGTTGTTCTTGATGTTAATGATGATGACCCAAAATCTCACTAAGAAAGAAGTGCATGAGCCTAAAGCCTGATAAATCGGGTTGATATTAAAAGAGATAAACATGAATAGAGGGTCTAGTAAAATTAAGGACTGTTACAAGTCAAGAGCTCAACAAGAGAACTGCCATACAACTGAAAAAAAAAAAAGCCCAGGGAGTCTCTTAATGATGGGATGAGCAACTACTATATGATGGGTTGAGCAGCTACTATAATGGAATTGGGTTAAAAGAGATATTGCACAAAAGGTTCTTTTCAGTAAAAGCAAATGAGTTTAGAGCTATTGGACTTAAAGGACCTTATTGACATACTTCTCAAAGAGACAGTGCTCTTCCAAAATGTGGGTAAGACTGGTAACAGTCCAGGAATGATGGCAAATAGGAAGACCAAGAAGGAGAACAATTTTTTCCTCATTGCAAGTCTTTGTAGGACAGGAAAAATCTGCCCATAGTTGGTTTTATTCTGATTTCCTTTGAATTCCTGCTGTTCACCCCCAAGTCTTCACAGGAAAGACATGACCTTGATCCTCAGAGAACAACCAAAGCAAAGGAGTGTTTTCTAACCTGAGGTAGATGCTGGTTTAGTGGGGTTGCTCCCTGTCTGAGTAGATAAGGTTAAAGCTGGCATTTCATCTCTTGTTTTTCCCTCAGTCAGACTCCAGCTTTTGCCGTGGACATGAGCCCTGGCATTGGATCACACTGTTATGTGCTGTGGAGCACGTTTCCATGCAGCTGTACTGATGTGTTGGGTTCTGCTGAGGTGTCCCCACACGCAGAGGTTGTCTCTTGGTCTCAAGTCAGTCTGTGCTGAAATGGCTGAAGGACAGAAAGGATGCAGGGGGGAAAGGCAGAGGATGGATATCAGGATGGACAAGTCAGACTCTAGTCCTCTGGGTAGAGACTAGCACCTGAACTTGATCTTTTACTACAGATAAAGTTGGTTTTCTCCTTGTCTTGCAAGTGAGTGGGCAGACATGTGGTGAAGAGCTCTCATATCCCTGTGATAGTGGCTGGGGGAACTAAGGAATGCCCTGGCCGAGGATATACAGAGATTACTCCTGGCTCTGGTCTTTCTGGGCTCTGCATGCTTGGACAGCTCACTGAATAAACCCTAGATATTCTCCCACAGAAACTGCATGGGGATAGTTCTGCTGGCTCTTATCTGCACACCATTTTGAGATAAAATGATGAAAGACACTATGTAAGATCTAGGAATTATGCCATTTATTTTGTGAACCAAATGGAAAAAAAAAAACAAACCAAGAAAAAAATCTAAGGAAATATAGTGATAGATCAAACTTCAGCAGATGTAAATCAGCATAGCTCCACTGGGCACAAAGACCAGGAGCAGCTGTTGAGCTCAGTTATGCCACTTTACACCAGTTGAGGATCTACACTGTACAACTTTAAATATGAGTCTCAATGTTTTGCAGATAGCAAATGGGCAGAGGAAAAAAAAGGAGATTTGTATCTGATGTTAGAGCAGTACAGTTTATGTGCCTGGCTTTAAATGAATTACAATCCGAGAACTGCAAGCTGTAGCATTTTCCCCTGCTGTTTTGGACACTCTCCCATCCCTGTGGTGATTGATGCTGTGCTGGAAAACAAGTATGCAAGGAATTTGTTTGGTATGCTCCAGAGTTCATATGTCTTCATTGTAGGTAGTCCATATTGTGTCATGCCGTCCTTGAAAACCCTGCAAAAGAGCTTACAATTAAATTTGAGACTGTGAAGCTGAAACACAACTGTCAGGTGCCAGATGGCATTTTGGAACAGAAGAATTTATTCTAGTTTACAAACAACAAAAGAAAAACTTTGCTGATTTCTTGCAAACTCCCTTGTGTGAGGAAAATGTAGAGGCGAAAAGGGAGAAAAACAGTCCACAAAATGCATGGCAAAACAGTGCCACGCAAGCAGGTCACCTACCCAGGGATCAGAGCTTAGGTTTTTCTGTCAGGCTGATGGAGCAGAATTCCAGCTGTTGTGTTCCACAGGCAGGAATGTTTTACCAGTGTGCTGAGGTCTGCTTTAGGTACATAGCTCAAGCCTGACTACAGATGGTAGCCAATTTTGACATGCCCAGCTGGCCTGAACCTACACCGTGCGCTCCTGAGGTGCTGTAGCTGGGCAGGTTCAACCTCCCAAAGCATCACTTAGTGCCACTGAGAGCAAAAAACGGTTGACTCCTGTGTAAACCAGACACCCATAGAGGAGCAAATCAACCAGTTTGCACAGCAAGCCCTGGCATGGATCCTGGCTCCATTACTATATCAAGTACACAGCCCTGGGGATGCCCTGATGGCGAAGTGCCAGTCACCAGCACCTCCTGCACCAGGCTCTTGAAGCACTTTGTGAATGTTCTGCTGCCCTTCCCACCACTGGAATGGGATGACTTGGGTTGAGAGGCTCTACTATGTGCTCAGATTTGGCTCTGCTCATAATGCTGCATGTCTGGGAGCATCCCTCAATGCCATAAGCTGCCAGGGGCAAGCCCAGAGTGATGGGAAGAAGCAGGTCTTGATGATCTGGCAGCTTCAATCATGCGGAGCCTCCCTTTGAAAGCTGCAGATGGGAACACACCAGTTCGGTCCTGCTTTGCTCCCAGCCCAGGCGTTACTGGTGAGTGCAGACTCCCCAAAACCCACCCACCAAGTCATCCCTGGACCCCCCCACATCCCTGGTGTGGCTGCTCACAAGTGGCACCAGCATCCACAGGGACATGGGGCTCCCAGAGCAGTGCTCGTATGGGCAGCGTTTCTAAAATCCTGGTCAATTATGCTCAAGCAGTTCCCCCGTCAGCAGTTCTCTTTATTTATTTACTTGCTTGCTTGCTTTCTCTACACATGCAAAACATTTGCCATCGCCATTCGCCTCCCCCTCCTTCAACCCCGTCTGCTTTCTAATTTGTGCTGAGGAAATGTAATGAGTCTAGCTGTGGCAGTGAAAAGCTGACGGCCAGCCCTGGCATGTTGTTCTGGGTGATGGAAAAGGGGATAAAGGGGGACCTCAAGGAACTTCCCTGGCCTAAATCTACCCCGGGGTAGGTTGAAGCTGAAGCACATGTGAGTCTTCACTGATGAGCATCCATGGGTCCCTCCTGCTCTCCGTGGACAGGGCTGCCTCGTTTGTGGGCTGCCACCGCCAGCTGTCCCTGGGGCAAATAAAAGCTGAAGAGGGAAAACAGTGAATGAAAGCAGATCTGGCAGCCCATCACTCTGTGAATGCAGGAGAGCACATCTCAGCTGAGAGCATTACTGACGGCGCCTAAGCACCGTGAAGGGCGTCTCAAGGCAGGAGAGGGTCTGCTAAGCTCCTGCTGGTACTAGGTATGTTTGGAAGCAACAACTATTAAGCTAAAAGGAGGAAAAGGCTATGTTGCTAGTGCCTGCTCTTCCAGCACCATTCCCGTCATTCTGGAGGGGTCAGCGATTGAGAGTCTGGCTAGGACAAGCTCTAGGATTCATGAATGGTGGTTACTGTCAAAAAGCCACGTCCTGAGTAGATAGATGCTGATATTCTATAAGGTATCACAGGGATCTCTGCTGCTTTCAGCACCTACCCAGGAATTGCTCCTGTCTGGCAGAGTCTGAGCCTGAGGGAAACTCCAGTTCTGGCAGGTTTCACTGCAATGGGCAAAAACAGCCACTGTGACATATACACAGAGGTGAGAAAAGGAAAAAAAAAGTTTCTTGAATTCCTTAATACTCTGAAACTTTGCTAGGTTCCAGTGACATTTCCTCAGTGATTAAAAAAAAAAAAAAAAAAGGAATCCTTGAGAGACATGAGGATCATAGCAATCAAAATCAAAGCAATTTAGCACATCGTGACAAGAAAGATTAGCCCTGCCCAATGTTCATCTTGGTTGAAAATGATTTAAATAAAGCTATAAATCTTCTGGAAATTATGCAACGTTTTGTGTCAGCTGGAAACTGCTGCCTAGATTTGTGTGTGTAAAATTCAGAAATTAAACTCATGTTACTTTGTAAGTGACCCATTTGAGATGTTCATCTCCATGTGGGCAGAGCAAGGAGGAAGCTCTCCCCACATAAGCACGTGGCTTTGCCTCATGTGTGGTCTCCAGCTTCACTTGGTGCCATCCTGGGGCTGTGGTGCAGAGCAGGCAGGCGAGGGGGACATGCTATGGACCATATCCACCTCTTCCAGGCAGGATTGCTGGGTGTGAGCCTCGCTGTCCTGCTTACAGAGGTTGAGAAAACATGGGTACTACCAAGCTCCTTGGAGAGCCACGGCCAGTTGAAAGGGTTGAAAGGGCCATGGACAGTTGAAAGGCCAGGGTGAGGGCATCTGCATGCAAGGGAGGTGGGTGGAAATCAGGGGAGCATCTTGGCTCTGGAGCAGCTCTCCCACAGCTGGAGACATCCTGGTTTCTCAGTTTGAGGCTGGCGGATGCTGACTGGTTTGCTCTCCATCCCTCCGCACAGCTTGCTTGCCTGACGTGGTGGACCAGACACAGCACAGCACCCACCATCGACCTGGAAAGCTATAAGATGGAGGCAACAGAGATCAACCCAGCCAACGGAGAGAGCAACGTGGTCGAAAGCGCCGAGCTGGGGCATAAGGAGCAGCCAGGTAGGGTGCTGCACTGCCGGCTCTGCCGATGACTGCTTGGGGGCCCCAGGGTAAATCCACAAGCCTCTCTTCTCATTTACACTATACCACATATACTCTTACCTTAGGAAAAAAGCCATGGTTAACATTCATACCCAGATTGCTTAAGCAGCTGTGTGCCCTACACAATGTGTTTAAAAGGGGAGAAATAAAGCAACAAATGTGCTTAGAGATCTGTCAGGAAGGATGAAGAGAGCAGGAGATGCTACATCTGCAAGCATTTTTCAGAGTAGCCAGACATTTCTTCAGCAAAGCGACCAGAAATTTCTTTTCTTTTTTTTTTTTTTTTTGATTTTGAGCTTAACTGTCCAAGGTCACAGAACAGAAATACTCAGAAGAAGGGCACATACACAGGATATATACACAGGATTTTTTCACTCTTTCCTTTTGCTCATCAAAGGATACCAGTACCAATTACATCCAGACTAAACAGAAGTGAAGCACTAAAGAAAACTTTTTTTTTTTTTTTTTAACAGAGTAAGTTAGGGCTTAAGTTACATACAGTTGTTCAGCCTTATTTATTATTTCTTATAAATTCCTAGTTCACCTAAATAGTGTGTCTTTCTATAAGTGAATGTTTTGGTAATTTAATAATTAGTAGTGATGGGAATGGAAATGCAGCAGCTGATGGTTTAATGAGATGTGTGTGTGTGGGGAGGGGTGCTTTTTTTTGTTTTATTTTGTTTTTTTTTGGTAACACCTTTTTTGAGACCTTATCATATTCTGCCTTTCAAAGAAACTTATATTTGGAAAGAGCATCCAGTGAGATACACAGGATATGGGGCTAACAATTAAATCATATACTTCACCTGGCACATCACATGTAATAAACCAGCCAGGTGATCTCTAAACAGAGCATCATGCTGTCAGAAGTTTGTGACTGTGGATAGAAGCCTATTTGGAAAGGGAACAGAAATGTCCTCTTAATTAATTAACAAATGATCCATGTCACAATCAATGGACAATAATCAGTCCATGCTGTAAATGACCCAAGCAGAGCTTCTCTGCTCTTGCCCTGGGGTCTCCTACCAGCCAAGGTGCATGGTTGCCCGATGAACCTCCAAAGTGGAGGAGCACAGGAGGAATCACCAGCTAAGGGTTAATAACCATTTTTCCACCTTTCTCTCGCAGCAGCCAAGCCTCCTTGCTGGAAAATGCTTTACTTCTGGTTCTGCGGACTGTCCAGCAGCCCCGTGCCCAAACTGTCTCAAGAGGAGAGAGCTGTCCTGGAAAGGAAGCTCACCAGTATTGAGGAAAAACCCCTGTGGAAGAACGTCTGCAACATTAATGCTATTCTCTTGCTGGCCATTAATGTGTTTTTGTGGGGCTATTTTGGCTGAAGGTGGGGAAGCAGCAACTGCCTTTGGTCCCTCTCACTGCTCCTTGTCTTCTCCAATGTGGTGCCATGCGATGACCGAGATACCTGTCATGGTCCTTGAGCTGTGCCCCGGAGCAAGCCCTTTCTGAGAGGCACTGCTTGCTGGCAATGACAACGGGGCTCGGTTTCTCCTTAATTGTGCTGAGATTCCAGCAAGATTCATGCCTGGATGCATCTAGGGTTCAAAACAAATGTGGGACAGCATTTGGGTCCACCAGGAAACCTGGGATCAATTTCAAAGGCTCGGAGCTGTGTCTGGCAGAGAGTTTGACTCCCTCCTCTCAGGTTAACCCGGCACCATGGTGCTCAGAGGAATGAGCTCTGCGAAGGAGACGTAAACGCTACGTGCTGAAGTGACCTGGCCCAAGTGTGTGTGGGGGGTTTGCAAACCCCAGGGACTGCTCCAGCTCCCACACTGAGCCTGGGGCGACACCAAGTCACTGCCAGGGGACCCACCAGCCAGTCCCCAGCAGCAATGGAGAAGGGCCCTGCCCAGGTCCTCCCTCCTGTGTCACTTAACCGTGTGTCTTCCTTACAGCAGTGGCATCCTATTTATTCATTGGACCAATCCTGCCCCTTGACAGCATTACCAGCAATAAAAGTGCCTTAGTAACAAAGCCAATTTTGACTCCAGGTTATTGTGGTTATATATCCTGTGCTGACGCACAGAGGTCTCGGTGGGACCGCGCTGTCCTGGCAGTGGAAGGAAAATAAATGTCTCTCCTTGGTCCAGGTTGCCCTGGAGTCTGACCCATCCTGGTGGTGTCATGAAATGTAGCATGGCCACAGCCTTTCAAACCTCCTCCAGACGACAGGGCGGCCGCCTCCACTATAAATATCCTTGCCAGGTGTTGAGGAAGCTCATCCTGAGAAAGCTGAAAACGCCTGCAAGGAGCCCGAGTCTCTACTGTGACACCCAAGCCACCAGGAACAGGCTGTGTAGGGTGGCGAGGGCATCTCGTAGAGCGCAGTGCCACGAGGATGTGGAAAATTAATCCGGATCCAGCAACAAGAAGAGGCGAAGGATGTTGTGCCTGCCTGGACAACCAGACCTGGGGTCCGGTTTCCTAATTCTGGGTGCAGGAGACTGAATAGGCCACAGCAAGATGGGTGCAAAGATGTGTGCACAGGGCTGCCGGGTGCCCCTTGCCAGCAGCAAAAACAGCCACCTCCCCATTGCTCCCAGCGCCACCACCGGAGCCCCAGGCTCGTTTCAGAGCCTCTCTACGTGCCGAGGATTTTGTTGCTGTTGCTGTTTCGAGCACCTCGGTGCCCCGGACACCAAGGCCAGGCTTGTGCACGCCGGCGTTATCCTGCTTTGCGTTGCAGGGGTGCTGCGAGGGGCGCGATAACGCCTGGCCGTGCTGCAGCTGCTCCGCGCGCCGCTTATCGCGGCTTTTCATGTTGAAATGAGCCGGGCTCAGCTGGCCAGGATGCCCCAGCACCCAGCACAGAGTGCCGCACGTCTCGCTAGGTCTGGCCTGGCCCTTTTATACCATTTTTTATTGTTGTTGTTTAAAGCATGAGCTTCTAAGAGCTGCGCACTGGGCTGAGCGCCGCTTTGCAGCCCACGCTGGGGTGCAGCGATGCAGGTGGCTCTGCTGGCGCAGAGCAACGCGCACTTGCTTTTCCTAAGAGGAAAAAAATGATTTTCCTTTAACTAAGGGAAATCTCGGCCCCTGTAGCCCAAGGAGGTCCCCGGTCTCTGCAGAGGGAGCGGGTACCCTCTGTGGAGCCCCCTCCCTGGCTCTGCCCCTGCGTGAGCAGCTGGCGCCCAGATTAGAGGGTGCCTCGAAACAGTGAGAGGTAATCAAGTTACCAGCTGTGATTAATAGCTGGTAAATGTCTAATAATAACAGGCACGTTTCTAATGCATTTAGTAATAGTGGCTGCCTCCTTGCCTGGAGCAGGGGACACAGTGTCGCTCAGCAGCACTTAGCTCCTTGGCTTCATGGGGTTGTTTCTGGACTAGACACTCTTATGCTGTGGGAAAAGGAGAACAGAGTGAGCTGAGGGGTAACGAGGCATTTTTCACAGGTTTCTGGTTTGCTTTTTTTTTCAGTAAGAAAATTACAATTTTGTAAAGAAGGGAACTGAAGTTTCACGCTCTTGTTTTTTAACAGTAAAACACTCCTGACTTTTGGATATTGACCTCTTCCCCTTCCTTCTCAGGGTCTATGGACCATGGAAGACTGTTTATTTTAAATAAAACAACCTGTTTTGAGAGCTGTGACTTCCTCCCTTATCATCCCTGAGCACAGACGTGATGGAGACACTGGAACTGCCAGCTGCGGCTGGCTGTGATCCCCCAAGATAAACTGATGTCCTCAGTAATGTATTATTTGACTTACTCCTGTATTTTTAACCACTAAAACAAAAGGAAAAGTCATGGGGGGCAACTAGTGATCCAGACCTTGACCTGCACCTTCCCACTAGCATCCCTGACCTGCACCCCTTTTTAAAGCTGAGACTCAGGAAAAAAATAGGTGGAAAATCAGCACCCAGTGCCAGCCCTTCCTTAGGTGCATCCTGGCTCTTCATAGCTGGTGATAAATTGCAACACCCTAACAAGAACCCATCACTCTCAGAGCTGCAACCAATATACAAGTCCATTGGCATCAGCTGTTATTAATGATGCCAATACATATTTTCTTATTAATCTTCCATACTAGGCTTGTGTCTATCTGCAAATGATTATCATTCATTTTCCTGACAAATCTATCACGATCATTTATTACTGTTCGGCAAAGGATCTTCTTTCAAACAAAGATTAATAACCTTGCATCTTATCTGTCTCGCTGAGCCAAAGGAAATGAAATTAACAGTGAACCCTACAAACATGTCATCACTTTAATTTACCGGAAAATATTTTAAAATGTTATTTAAAAAACATAAACGCTGTGGTGGGCACGGTTTGTTACAAAAGGAAGAAATGAGACTTCATGCATTTCAGTGAGTTAGTCAGCAAGGGAACATCTTTTCTCTGGCTCTTTGCACTCATTTCATGGGCAAAGCTGGAGCTGCATTGGCAGCCAGGTCACCAGCACTGACCAGACAGGCAGCCACTGTCCCAAGGGGCCTCTTGGAGTCACCGTTTCCCAGTTAAGGAAATCAGGAGTTCCTTTCCACCACAAGGTCTCATTCTTGCTCTTCTTGTTTTCCCTCTCCTTCAAGAAAAACAATAGTAAGTAATAAATAAAAAGCAACCTATTAGAACCTTCCTCCTATTTTTACTGCAATAATAATGCAAAAAAAAAAAAAATGCTATTGCTTTTATGCACACAGACTTAAACTTGGCCCAATTTGGCTTCTGGTAACACCACTTGGTACCACCATAGAGATGCACTTTCCAATGCCTGGGACATAGAAGGCTGTGGGAGCCCCTCATTCCCCTCCACCTTCCTCTATTTGGAAGTTTTTCTCCCTAAAAGCCCTAACAGCCATTTTCCAGGGTGTGGTGCTTCCAACACCGGCATAATTCATTTTGTAAATGCATGTATCAGAAATCTCATTGCATCCTCAGACACAGCTCTAAACCCCCAGTCATGATAAAGATGATTGTTCTTCTTCTTAGCCATCCTTCCCGGACTCACAGTTAAAAAAAAAAAAAAAAAATCCATGTTTTTATCTCTTCTCAGCTTTCTCTTTCTCCCTCTCCTTGCTGGACTGTGTGTTTGTAGGGGAGAATGCATAAAATAATTTTGAATTATGTATTCAAAACATTTCTCCTACAGATTAAAAAAAAAAAAAGTGCTTTCTACTGTGAGTGGTTTCATCTTATCTTACCCAGATACCAGGTTAGAAGCACTGGTCTAAACGCTGGACAACAGGAAATCACCCTGCTAACCTCAACCTGCTACAGTTATGAAATGCAGCTGTATCAGCGGGAGGATTTGGGATCGTGCGTCTGGTATCTCTGAGGAGCAGCCCAGCACACCCTCGGTGCACTGGCTGGTGTCTAGCTGCACATTTTATCTCTACAAGACAAAGTCTTCTGGAAAGAAGACTTTTTTTATTTTCTTTTTTAATTTAAAAACGTCATCACAATAGCATAGGTCTTCAAAAATCTGTAACAAAT
>JAVCKT010013723.1:0-13026 GCA_032273925.1 Rhynchotus rufescens
GCGCCGTTAACGGCCGGGGGAGACGGTGCCCGGGGCAAGGGCAGCGGGCCGGGCGAGACGAGGCCGCGCGCAGCGGGGAATAGCGCCCGCTTTTAGCTCCTCACGCCTTTACTCTGTTGTGGTTGTTGTTGTTGAGCTCTTACGCCTGTGGTTTCTTGTCCGTTCTAGTGAAGGAGCGTGCCTTTGGAAGCCCCGACTCCTTGGCTCGGCCCCCCATCAGGAGGTCACCCAAGCTCTCAGGTGAGCTCCAGCTTCCCGCCTGGAGAAGCTGTTCCTGCACTGCCTTGCCTTGTGAGGATGCTGGGGGGGCTGGAAAGAAAAGAAGGGGAAAAAAAAAAACCCAAGTTTATTGGGTTTAGGCACATTTGCTCATCTTGACCCAACCCAGTCGTGCAACTCTAGATTTAGAAATTTGTCATTCCATCAGTAATCTGCAAGCAAGTCGCCTTCATTTCCTTCCTTTTTCTGTCTCTTGGTTTCTTTGTGTTAAGCGGAGTTTGGTGCTTAACTCCGCTTTGTGCTAAGCAGAGTTTGGTGCTTCCCAGACGGGTGAACTGAGCTAATTCTAACAGAGCTCATGTTACAGCTACAGTGTATGGCCTATAGTACACAGCATTGTGGTTAGGCTTTGCTGATGTGGATAAGCAAGAGCATCATGCTTCAGTTTTAAAACTTCCAGGAGACACAAAGGAATCTCCTTGAGGAAGAAGAGAAGAAGATGTGTATATTTTAAGGGGGGGAAGTAAGATATCAGTAGCAGCCTATGTGAAAACAGGAATTATCACAACTAGTTAGTCCATAAAACTGTACTGGTGTTGTATTGTTGTGGGAAGCAGTTGCCCCCAAGTGAAGGCTGCCGTAGCACTAACATGCTTGTTATGATAAACGTTTCTGGGCTGTCTCATGAGGTGTAGTAGAGTGTTTTTTCTTCTTCTGTCATACTACAAAATGAGGGGGTTGAGAGAGATGCCAGAATTTTAACCAATGAAGTTTTGCTGGGTTTTGTCCGTGAAGTTTTATTATATTGATACTAAGTGTAAAGGTAGAATGTTAAGAGACCTTATTGCCTTATACAGAAGTGAAGGAACAGAAGAATGACTTTTCTCACAGTCCTTTTATTAAAGTATAACACTACTTTTTAAAATTATTTTTCCCTGGAGAATTTAAGGAAGAGCAATGAGACTGTATGGGGATTTTTGTAAGGGCTTTCAGTTTCTTTGTATGTATTCTCTCCCGAGAACAAAATGTAAAAAACAAACCACAACTTGAAAACCTCATTTCCAACTCCTGCTTTGAGGTTTAAATATGAATTAGGAAGTTTGCTTCCAAAGTTTAAAGATCTTACAAGCCATGTCACAAGTAAGGCAGCTTCTAGATGGTAGAAAATGCACGAGTAATCTCTGTTCTGACAGGATTGTGACTCTATATGTGAAAGGCATGAGCTAGATGGTTTTGGCTCTTGAATTATGCAATCTATAGTGGAATGGAATATAAGTTCATACATGTTGCATGCAGTCTCATCTTGGTATTGGAAGAAGACTGAGCCAATAAGGCTAGGGATGTACTGGACGTCAGGAGCGTGCAGCTCTAAGTTAAAACAGCAGCTTTGTCTTTTGGTTTATCGACCTTTTAGTATTTCATGGTTTTCTAGTCCCTTTGATTAAACTGGGATATGAAATGGGAATAAATCATTCTCTCTTAACAGATGTCCACGTGGAAGGGAGGTGGCAGGTAGATTTAAGGTGGATTAATAAATTCTCTAGTTCATTGGGAGGAGGAATAATACTTTTGGTGGCAGGCTGAAGGTCTTGTAACTGCAGTGTTTGTTTTTGAAAGGTAAAGTTCATGAGCAGAGAGTTTATTTTTCCCTGGAAGTGGTGCCATGCAGGCAGGCTGCTGCACTAACAGTCTTCCTCTCTGCTGGAGATATCTGCTGTTAGTAAATGAAATAAAAATTGCTGATTAACAGCCTGACTTCATGTGTGAAATAAAGTTGAGTTTGTTTACATCTTTCCTGCTTGCAAAAACTATCTTTGGGAGGTGCAGAGTACTGACTGATGCAGAAAGGGGGACAGGAATTAGTGTGGAGTGCAGGAGTAGCCCTCTGTAGATTCATAGATCTTTTCAACCTCTGATTACCAGCTAACACCACTAGTGAAATATTCTTGCAAAGCCTCTGTGTGTTCTGGAATATGGCTGTATTGTTTGGCATTCTTGAAAATTGAGTAAATGGGTTAATATTTTTTTGACTTATTAAGAAATTACAGTTGCTATCTAGTTGTTTGGAATAGCTTTGAAAATACAGTATCCCCCTTAAGAACTTGCAGATAAACAAAGTCACAAGTAAAACAGTAAGTTAAAACTTTTTTGTTTCTTTTTTTTCCTTTTTGTGCTTCATAACCACTGGCATGCCAAAGGTGCCAGAACATATTCTAATCACATTGTTTTATTTTCTTGAAGTAAAATAATAAGCACTAGGTGGCAAGATGAGTGTTGTTTTTCATGTGTGTAGTATAAGAGCTATAGGAACATTTTAAGCTACAGGGGAACCCTGTACTGTTAAGGAATACGAAAAATTGCCCAGTGTGGGAATCACAGAGAAAAGCATTATCAATTGTGTTGTTCTGTTTGGCCTTTCTTCTGTTTATGCCCTCAGCTTGATCGTTTTGTCATGACGTCTGTTCTGCAATTGTGCTACAGCTTTTATCACATATCTGGACTTCTTGTTGCTTCCCCCCGCCATGAATCTGGGCAGCCATATGGTTGCACTTTATCCTTTCAAACCTTTTCTCGTGATTCTCCACTTCTGACCGGCTTTTCAGCCCCGACCTTTGCTCTGAAGCTCCTGTTACCTTTCTGGACTTTATTCTTTCTAGATAGTAACGTGAACTAAGATGAGTTTTAGTGTCTAAATGACTGCATAATTTGGGAAGCAAACTAAAGGTATTATTTGTAGTGGACTTGATTTTCCTTTAACCTTTCATTTTATAGTCACTTTTGAGGACTAATCCCCACAGTGACCCTTGGGAGATTGTAACTTAAAAACCCTTGGTTTAGTTCATAAATGTCCTAAACAGTGTTCTGGTCCTTTAGTTGTTATTGACAACAAATACTGTTCAAATCATTTTATACTGAACAAATCCTTTTATACTGACTATACTAATTCTTTTTTTTCTCCTCAGATAGTCCTTCAGCTTCCTTTCTTCCAGAGCAAACAAAAGAGGAGAAGACAAAGATTGATGACAGCGATGAACCCGAGAAACCATTAGGGCATCAGTCAGACACTGATACGCTGTTAAAAGGTAACAACAGGTTACCTTTGATACCTTTTTTTATGATGGTGCAATTTGTCTTCACTTGGTGCTGATTTGGCTTGAGTTTTGGCTTGTGTATCTTGATCTAAAGGAAAGAAAATCTGAATGAGACTATTTATAATAAAAGCTTTGTCTCTCAGCTCAGATTTTAGTTTTGAAAGTAACAAATGTGGTACTTCTAAAGAGAACTCAGTGTCAATGCTGCTAATTCCTCATTCTTTGTATTTTAATTTATTGCCTTTAAAAAGGGGAAGAAACTAATGCTTGTTAAGTCTTCTGTCTGCAAAGGAGGCTGAAACTGTTGTACGAAGCAGATTTGGTTTGGTAGTTAAGGTAGCTGTGACTATTTCTCTGACAATCTTCTGAAGAATTCACAGAAAGAGCTAAACACGTTTATGGCTTGTCTGTCTTTTTCTAACTCTTTCTGTTTTTGGTTTGATTTCAGAAAGCAGTGTTAACTTCATTGAGAAAGAGCACCACTTGCCTACATTACAAAGTAAGTGGAAAAGCAAATACTTAATCTTTGTCTGCCCCTAAATGAAAAGTGAGCTAATAAAAAAAGCCAGGTTAAAAGGTCCTTTTCCTTTTCTGTGCTTGCATTTTTCTTGTGCCTTACAGCACTTTGCTCGAGAGGTTGGAGATAGACAGATAGACCAGGGAAGCAGACCAGTTAGATGAATAGGTGAGATGAAGACACCAGTGTATATAAAGCCAGATCCTCCTTGCAGACCCAGCAGAAAAGAATCCACTTTTTTCCTTCTATTTTCAAGGCATTGTAGTTAGGGATGAGTTATATGGCTGAGTGAAGAATTTGGAAGGTTGCTTTAATTTGTAAGTTTTAGTGTGTCTACAAAAGTGCCACGTTGGAGTTCAGTAAGACTTGTTTGGTCTATAAGGAGCTTGTGTTCCAAATAGGCAATGATTTGTAGACAAAGCAGGATCTCTTATGAGACTATTTGTTGAAATATTTTATTTACTTTGTGTGAATTACTGATTTTTTCGGAATTGCAAAAACTAGTGCCTCTAAACAGGCAAAATACCACAGATGCTAATCTGTTAGTTATTAGAACATTTACTTGAGATTAGCTAGTTAGAAGTTCAATATCTGTGCTCTACCAAGGGGAAAAAATGGGAAATGGAGTAGCTCTATTCAGTCAGTTAAGCTCTGGCTTTAAACCAGAGCTGCTTTTAGCACCTGAGTGACTATTTTCATACAGAAACAAGGCTGTAGCATTTATTTTGGTGTTCTTGAAATAACTGCTACAGGGCATGATTGTCAGTTTATTCTTGATAATATCATTGACAACATCCTCTTTGGTCTATATTTTAATAAAGTGCCTTCACTGTTGAGCTATTTGCGGTAGTTCCTGTGTGTTTTTTAATTGACCAACTAAACGTGGAAAATATCCTGACCAATAATTCCACTATATGTATTCATACAGGTCTCTAGGGATAGGGAAAGCTGTTCGCAACTTTTCTTAGGGATAATGTCTCTACTATCCTGCTGTCTGACCCCATTTAAATAAATAGCCCAAGAATATATTTTCAGTTGGAGGTTTGTATTTTGCTGTAAAAGCACAATTCATCCCAATAGACTGACTGCCAATAAAACAGGCGTCTGATCCCCAGCTGACTGGAAAGGAGATATGAGACTGTGCCTTTAAAATAACATGGTGCTTTTGCTACTTAAATTTTTTTATAGTGCTGTTTTCCTAAAATATGCATCATGTGAGCTTCCATTTTCCGCCGTCCAACTTCTTGAACAAAATTGAAGACCTTAATCAGTCTGGGGTACTGCTGTGTAGAAAAACATGCAAGTTGCCCACCCTTTCCCAGTCTGTCATCTTGGACCTCAGTTTTTACTTGTATAACTCTTGAAGAGTTAAAAATCATTAAGGGGCAATCTGTGATCAGCTGTAGAATTTAGTAGAGTTTTTGTGGAGTATTGTAGAGTATGTACTGAGCTACTGAGCTACTAAACTAAACTGAGCTATTACCAAGTGTAAAGTAAAGGAGTTCTGTGATTTCAATATCATGTTAAGCTCTCTGCTGGTGCGTTGATTAGAACTCTTATGTATTACTCTCATGTTCCTCTCTTAATCTTTTAACAGACATAATTAAATCTCAAGATTTGCCCAGCGTAGGGAAGCAGCCACAGTTTTCAGCCAAAAGTAAGACTTCTGCTTTCACTTCTGTTTTATATTTGTGTTATCTTTAACCATTTTCTTGCCTGTCCAAGTACTAGATTTCTTGGTAGTTAGTGTTAAACTGAAGGTCCTTGCCTAAACAGGATTTGTTCCCCAGGGTGTGTGTTATCAGCACTAAGGAAATAAGTAATGCTTCTACGTGAGTTTAGGTCTTCCATATGCGGTGCTTACAAATTTGCAGCAAGATTAAAATTGAGGCAGGCCTGGTGCTGTTCTTATCTAACGGCTGTTTTGCTGTTCTGCTATAGGTTAGGATAAAAAAGAAAGTGTAAGATCTTCTTTTTCTCTGTTTCCAGCAAAATTATTAGTGTTTTACCACTGAAATTGCTGGTAACAGAATTGGTACTCAGACCTCAAAGCAGGTCAAATGAGTGTTAATTTAATTGTTCAAATATAAAATCAAATCAAACCATGTGTAGTGTTGATCTCCAGCATTTAAAATGCAAATACTAGTGCAGAAAACATTTTCATATACTTATTGGGATAGGGAGGAGAAATAGCACCACATAAACCATTCTGGTCATGCCAGGTTTTATATTGGTCTGCTTCTTCCCAGCCGAAATGTGCAAACCTACCTGACTTTTTTCAGAACCATTTTAAGGTGTTAATTTGTGTTTGATTTAATAAAGGGTAGATACTGATAAAATTTCAAATGAACTGTTACAGAAAAATGTGCAATTATTTTGTCATTTGCAGAAATGTTTACTTTTTAATGCTATCACTTCTCTATGTTAATAAAGAAGCTGAAAGCTTTTGTTTTTTTAATTAGAATATCTTCTGTATTTAGCTACTATACTGATAGCTCATGGTAGTAAGATGAGTTCAATTGACAACCTCTAATTTGTCTTGTTTTGCTCTTGCTTGTTGTTGTCTGATTCATTTTAAAAACACTTTTTTTTTTTCTCCCTGTTTGATCCTCCTTTCTATAGGCACTGGTGGATTGCAGAGTGGATTTCACAAGGTCTGGACTTTGTTACTGCTTATTCTGTTACTTAGTATCCCATTGTTTTGGGTCCTGTGGAGTGCAATGCCAAGGTTTCTAGACACAGCTTTGTCGAGTAGAGATATTAAAATTCTCCAAGCGTTTCGGGCCCAGATGAAGAAAATCAAAAATACTTACCAAAGTCAGGATCCCTATTTATGGAAGAGAACACACATGTTCCTTGAGAAACACCTCAATGCTTCCCATCTCCATTTGGAGCCGGCTGTTCTGCTCCTCACAGCTGGCCAAGAAGCTGAGAAGGCTTTAACATGCCTAAGTAATGAGATTGCAGATGCTTTGGCCTTCTCTCAGAATGCTACCGCAATCAAAATTAACGGGGCAGACAAAGCTGTACTGGACAGCGATGTTGTTAAGTTGGAGGTAGATGATGAGCTCAGCTCTGGATTCAAAGGAGGCAAGAAGGTAGCAGTGGTGCATCGATTTGAGTTACTGCCTGCAGGCTCCACCTTAATCTTTTACAAGTACTGTGACCATGAAAATGCGGCATTTAAGGACGTGGCTCTTCTGCTGACAGTTCTCCTGGATGAACACTCTCTGAGAAAGAGCCTGACCCTGCAAGAAGTTGAGGAGAAAGTACGAGATTTCCTCTGGACCAAGTTCACTACTGCAGATGCTCCAAGTTCTTATAAGAACATGGACATAGATAAACTGAGCGGACTTTGGAGCCGGATATCTCACCTTGTCTTGCCTGTTTGGCCTGAAAAGGGCCTCCCTGTGGAAGGATGCGCGTAAGTTGTTGAAGGAGGATCAGGAAACGAGGAGGACAGAAAATGCATGTTGTAGTGGCTGAACAGGGCAGAGCTTCCTACAGCTGCCGAGCTCAGGCAACACATAGCCCTCTCTGTGCAAGAAAATCTATCCAGCCATCACTTTTGATTCTGCTAAAGCAATGGGGACTTTCTAAACTGCATAATGTGAGAAAGGAGCATAGTTCTTGGTAAGTTGCATTTGGTAGCATTTCTGGGCTGAGCACCTGGAGTTGAAATAGGAGTCCCCTACTGCAAATGATTCTTCTGCCTGAAAAGCCATCTGACTTTGCCCTGAGGATCTCTTCTAGTGGTGGTACATGCCAGTATTGAATATGACAAGGTAATGGGGGGAAAAAGCTTGACTTCATCTGACAGAAGTGGTTTCTTTGCTGTCTAGGACATTTAATGAATTGAAAATGATGATGAAGTAGTAGGAGTTCAAGCACAAGGTTTTTCTTGGCCCAGCTGACCGCAACATAGCTGTTAGCTGTCTCTGGAGACTTTTACAAAAGGCAAAATTGCCCAAGAAATCTGTGATCTGTAGAGAACCTTTCAGCAAGGACTTTTTTTCCTTAAATGAGCCTGTCCCAAGCAGTTCTGGAGACTGAGAAAAGCTGAAGTACAAAGGATTGCTTGATAACAATAGTAGACGTCGGCCAAATAATCCCTCAGCACCTCTGTCTTGTTGCTGCCAGGAATTTTCTTTGTCAAGTTTTTTAAATCTTAACTTGGAGGAAAAAAAATGATAAATGTTAGCCTGGTGTGTGTGTGTCTATGTGTGTGCTGAAGCCTTGTTGCATCCCCTTTCCACACAGAAAAATTTAGGGAGACGGAGATTATTTCTCACTTTAGTAAGATGACTATTTTTGCATCAAGAGGATTTATTTATTTGTGGTAATCATATCCTATAAAACAAAACAACCCTTTTCATGCATCTGTACATAACTGACTGCTTATTATAGGAAATTTTAGTGAAGGGCAGATTTGTATTGCCTATGTCTTAAAATATATTTTAGGCACATCAAACTTTAAAAAAAAATGCTGTTCCAATTGTAAATATTCTGGGTGTATATATAAGCAAATAGTAGCACATATCCTTGCTGGTAGTGTATGCTCTTAGTCCATGGGTGTTCAGTTTTCATGCGCACGAAGGAATGCGTGAAGACTGGTCTTAGATTAGGGGAATGTTTTCCCATAACAGATGAGGGATTAGTGGTTCTTGGACATATCCTTTATGCACAAGGCTCCCCTGAGCTCCCCTGTTGCCAACATCCTTCTTAGGCAGGAGGCCTCTCAGAGGTGCTGGAGCTTCACAAAGGATTTTGTTCTGACCACTGAGAGACAAAAATGTGCCGTGCTCTTTATTTTCATGTGAAGAAACAGCAAAGAGACATGGAAGTGCTGCTGTTCTAGGTGTTTGATGATCGCTCAGGAAAGGAGAGATGGCATTTACGTTTTAGACATTTCACTGGACAAATGTTTTGTTTGAAAATGTGACTTATTTCTGAGTATATACTCATAGTCTATTTGTTTGTACGTTATCTAAGCTATTTTAGTAATCATTAAAAATCTACTTGTTTTATAACTTGGTTTAATATTTGCCAATTCTATATTTAGTGGTCAGATTATTTTTGTTTAGGTGTTTAAAACTGTTTTGTTCAACTTTGATCAAATACAGACATGTAAAATATAAGGCTTAGCAGCTTGTAAAATTTCTTAGGAACTTGAATATGAGATAGATATTGGGATGCAGGTCTTTGGTACCATCAGGGCTTCTTTCTAACTAGGCACAATTCAGGAAATTGTAGTAGTTGGGAATTTCTTCTTAGTCTGTGTTCTTATACTGCTCCTTAGTTCTGATTTCGATGGAAATAACAGTAAGATACTGTTCATCGTTAGCATGGTACAGATGTCAGCAGTTGGCAAAGGAGATTACTCCATTCTTGCTCCCCTCCTAGATGTGTGCTCTTGTACTACTACTGTGCCAAATTAGCACACTGTGAGCTGGCTGCAGGGACAGGTTTTACTGAAAATTTAGCTCAGGAAAAAAAGGATATGCTTGGCAGAACCAGCAACCACTGTGAAGCTGTGACATCAAGGCAAGAGATTCCATACTTTTATAGTAATAAAGCATATATAATCCAGATTATATTTCAAAACTATCCCGTTTAAGAGATTTGTGAGTGTGAGAGGTACGTTCCACTATTTTAAGATAAAACAGGAAGGTCACTCAAAACTAAACCCTATTGTCTATTTAGTGTTGTGTCAGATTAGAGTTTTATGTTATTTTATGTTAACTCTAGGGAAAGTGTATTTCCAAATATACTTTGAGTCTTGAAAAAAATAAACTAAAAGCAAGATACTGCGTAGCTGTTCTGCCCCATCTGGAGGAGTGTGAACACTAGGATTAGAAGACTGTACATCTCTCTGAAGAAGCGAGACCTCTTTGTAGCCTCCTTGGGCTTTGTTCTTAAAAGGCTGTCATCAGGTGTCTGCAGGTGCGTAATGCAGCTCTCACTAAGCACCTCCTCCTCAGCCAGAGGTGAACAGGAATACCTGTCTGTGTTGCTCTAAGGTAGCCACTTGCTATCCTTGTTATTGCATCATTGCTTGCAGCAAACAGCCATTGGATGTACAACCTTTGGGTAGAAACATTTTTGGGGAGCAAAGCCAGTTGAACTTCAGTTTTTAATTAAAATGCTTTGATTGATGCTCTTAATCACAGTGCTTATTTTCCAGTACTTGGCAAATGAGTTCCTTGAGAATTTCTCCTGGCAACATCATTGCTGTGAGCAGGAGTGTTACTGTAAGGGGGGTTCATGAGCTTTGAGCTACTTTAACGTTACCTTTTCAGAGAACAGACTAGGTGAAAAATTGAGACAGTACAGACAACCACTGCTAAAAAACAAAAAGAGCCATGATGTACGGCACGCGAAACAAGAAGTTTCAAATCTCAAGAAAGAAATGTACGTGCTGAGAGTCTGAAGATAAGGCTGAGTCTGAAATGTGCCATGAGGAAGAGGACTGGAAAATACGGTGCCATCCTGATGACAGGAAGTCAAGTTCATTATTTTCAGCAATGAATGCATATGTTAATGGAAATATCAAAAAAAAAAAAAAACTTTGGCATGGTGTATTGAGGAGTGACAAATCTGTTGTCTTCTTTGCTTTCTTCATGGATCCGCTGAGGATTTTGGCCTGCTTGTTCCAAGGTGAGATGCTTAGGAACAAGAGCTGGGGTGTTTGCCCTGGTTTCCTAAGTCACCCAAAATGCTGCTGCTGCAAGCAGATGCTGGGAGCCAGGCAGAGTCACAGCCCTGCAAGTATCCAAAGCAGAAGGTGCAACATGGTTCTGCTTTCCTGGGTGCTGCTGTCACCTTTGTGCAGCTACAAGGTGATGATACCTGGTTCGATTTTAGTAGTAAATGACATGAAAAGGAACCTAGAGGTGTGTGCAACTTCATCTGTTGCTACGTTGTCTTTCACACCCTGCAGTGTTTCGATGCACTGAGCAAAGAGGAATTCGGAATATGCTTAAAAGGTTGGTTTGAAAGATTTTTTTTTTCTTCCTTTCTTTACAACAAAAGCACTCTTTTTTTTTTCTTCCATAAATTAAACAAAAAAGTGGTTTGGGGATGCCTTTTTGATCAATTATTCTGAAGTGACAGAAGATGTAGGTCAAGCTGGGTACAAAAGGCAAACTGAGCTCCATGTTGGGATAGGTACACAAGTACCTGCTATCAATGGTACATGCTTAACGAATCACAGCTATACTCATCATCTGTAGTGCAATTGCCTGCATAGTGTATTTAGAAAAACATAAAATTTCGGCTGTATGTAATGATCATGAACAGATTTGGTGTTGAGGTCCTGTAGCACAGCCGCGAAAGCCTGAGGACAGATTTGGAAATCTGGACTTAGAGCTCTGTAATGAGGGTTTCTACTCCCAAATCATATGCCACGAAATTTTTTCCTTTATGTTATTGTAACTCAAACTGCAACGTTGTGGGGGTGTGCAGGAGAAGGGGAAGGGTTGCAGTTCCCACAGCTGTCGGGTGTCCAGTTTTATTGTCAGCCCTGACAGTAGGGCTTATGACTGAATGCCTGGACAACCTCATGCCATGTTTGACAGGTGGAAGCACTTCCCCCAATTCCCTTCCCCAAATTCCTCAGTGGCTCTCGGGACCCATGTCAGTCAGGGAAGCAGGAGGGAGAAGCTGGCTGCTCTTTCGGCTGCAGTAGCCAGCTGCCCCTTTCTAATTTTAGAAGGGGTGTGCGAGGGTGGTATGGAGTGGAAAACTTCCCAAACCTCTCTCTCAAAGCAGCAATAGCCAAGTTAGCGTAAAATGAGCTGGTGGTTGAGCTTAGCTCGCAAGCAGTCTCCTCAGACCATGCTGCAGCGTCTTCGTTGTTTTGCAGTCTAATGACCAGTTCAACAGCCTGGACTGGAGCTTGATTTTTTGGTCCTCTTCTCCAGGCATGATTGCTCACAGGTAAAACCGTTTATTTACTTCTAACGAGAGCAAATTTCATGAGAAATGTTTCCCTTCTGCTTTGTGTGAGCTCTGCCTTTGAGAGGTTTATGCCTATTTGTAAAGGCATTTTTAAAAGTCATATCTGGAGTTTTAACGATGAAGTGGCATTGACAGATGCAGAAAATATCTGAGAGCCATGTGGAAACAAAATGAGATCAGACAAACATTGCCTTTAATTTTACTGACTGAAAATAACAACTTTCTTTGAAAAAAAAAAATCCTAATATGATGCCTTATTTTCCTGAAGATGAAGAGGATGAACTAGATTAACTACTTCAAAGCAGAAAAGAGAACCTATGTTTAAAAGCATAATTAAAGAGGGAATGCATTTTGAAAGTACTGAATAATTCAAGCAGTCTGCCAAACCAGCAATATTAAGCAGTAAATTTAAGCAAACACAAGGTGATGATGGGAATGTAATAATTTAAATCGTTCTAGTCTGCAATCAGGGCTCTTATGTGTTGTGGTAATAATGCTTTGGCTGATTGAAATTGTCATTATTATTACTAACAAACTCTGCATTTGGGAGGAGCAGGTTTACTAGCAGGCTAGTGGCAATAAGGTACTGCTTATGCATGCCTCCAATGGGGAAAAAAAGTGATGCTTGTTGGTCTTTGTATTTTTTTCTAGTTAATTTTTCTATTTTCGTCTAGCAAAACGAAATTGTGTTCCAAATTTTAACTGCTGACATCTCAAGCTTGCCTCCCTTTTGGAACGGGCTGTGCTTACCCTGGGAAACACACACTCTGTAATTAGTTTGTGTATGTAAAGGAGCCAAATTAAGTTAAACGAGTACCCTGTAATTTTACCACGATTAAGCTCCAAGCTGCTTATACTTGGGGTAGAAGTCTGCTGCGTGCAAGAAGGGGAGCAATATAAAAAGTAAGTGTGTATATATATATATACACTTTGCATTAAACTATATACATTTTTTATATATATATTATATATATATATATATAAATGTATATAGTTTAACGCAAAGTTGCAGAGACTTAGCGGTGAGAGCATTAAGTTTCCCCTACAAATGAGGGAAAAAGCAGAAAACCCCGTTTCGGGGAGGGCTTTTGGGCACAGGGAAGCTCCCACCGCGCCCAACATGGCGGCCGCCGGGGGCGAGGCGCGCGCGCGCCCGGGCCCGGGGGCGCCGCCATGTTGGGAAGGTCGGCGGCGGCGCGCCGGCTCTCGCGAGAGCCGCGGGGCCGGCCGCTCCCGCCG
>JAVCKT010013725.1:0-20902 GCA_032273925.1 Rhynchotus rufescens
AGCGCGGGCGGCGCCGGCCCCGGCCCCGCGCAGGTAGCGCCGGCCGCCGCTCCCGGGGCGGCACCTGCTGCCCGCGGCGCCGGTACGTGCGGGTGCGGGCGCGGGGCGCGTGCGGGGACGGGGACGGGGCGGGGGGCTCCTCGCGTGGGGGACCGGGCTTCGCGGCCGCGCTGCTTCCCGCGTGCCTCCCGTCCCGAGCCACGCTGGCCCTTTGCTCCCCCCGCTTTACCTCGCGCCCCGGTGCTGGTGATGGGGCTGCGGGGCTCAGTGTCGGCCGTCGCGCCGGCCCTTCTGGGCGCTGCGAAGCGGGACTCGAACTGGCGGCCCCGAAAGCAGCCGCGGCAGCCGCGCGGGGCGCCGCGCCCGAGAGCGGGGCGCGCGCGCGGCGCGTCGCGCTCCTGCCTCGCGTTAACTCCGCGCTGGAAAGCGAAAACTGCCTCGCTGTGGCTTTGCAGCCAGCCGTGGGCTTCTTGGTTTTGAATTCTTACAGAGAAAAAATGTTGTAAAAGACTTCTTATTTTTTATTGACTTATTCCCGGCTCTGTTTTTGGTATTACACAACAATGTAAGTGGCTGTTCTTGTAAGTTATTATGAAAATGCATAAATGTGTTTAGTAGCCTAAGGGGTGACTTAAGTGTTTTCTTTTTCTTTTATTGGGATAATTCAGTCTCTCTTTGCAGAAATAGGATTTTGGGAATCATTTGAGTGAGTGGAATTTTTCCGCATAGGTAAAAAAAGAAACTCTGTTTTGAGGATTCAGTATAAAAAGGCAACACGTCAAAATGTTGTGAAAAGACTGAACACTGAAGTTTTTTGGTTTTGTTTTCCAGGGCAGGTTTTAATACGTAAAATATTAAATGCAATAATTAAAATGTTCACGTAGACTTATCTTAATCTGTCTTGAAATTTATCTGGCCTCTGAGGCAATTAATAAATCGGGCACTCCTGCCAGTGCTTCGTTAACGTCGTGTAACACAGTAGTAGTCGTCTGTTTTTCTCCATTTGAAATTGCTGCTGTTATTGAGGAGCAAGTTCCTGTCGTCTCCCCCGAGCATAGGTCTTTTGGGGGCTCTTTCACAAGGATAGGGAGTGCAAAATATCTCCATGTTCCTTTATTCTGAATGACACGTTCAGCGAGAATTTGTACCAGGATATAGGAAGGGGTGAGTTATGACTAAGGTAGTGACTCAGAAGATCCAGTTTTCAGCTTTGCTACCAGATCTCTGCACGACCTCCTGCCAGTCGGTCGACATCTGTGTGCCTTGGTTCCTGCTTTATAGAGGGTGGGATGCTGTCGTCTCCGGGCAGGTAGATGGGTGGTTTTCCCGTGCCTCCTACAAGTAAGTCTCTCAGGTGTTAATGTATTATTGAATGTATTGTTTGCACTCAAGAACTAAATCTACTAAAGTCATTTGCACTGTTTTCATGTTCTAAAGGAAGATTGGAGTCTTACTTTATTTTTTTTTCTGTTCTGTATTAGTCTGGATACTATTGCATTTGTGGTGTCCTGTCATCTTTCAGGAATGCTTTTTCAGAATTGTTGTCAGTGTTGCTGGTTGAAATTCTTTAAAAATTATAGATAGTTTTTTTCATGAGTAGCCTACCAACTAGCTGACTGTATGAATTATTTTACAGGTTCAACATTGTGAAATAGATACTGGAAACTGTCAATACATAGTCCCAGTAATCTACCTTCCTGGGCAGAGGAGGGCTCTGAGGTGGAATAGTCTTTCTTAGTGAATGCTACTCCTGTGAATAAGAGAATTATATCTAGTGACTTTGGTATCAAAAGCTTATTCGTTCCTCCTAATGGTAGTAGAGTTCGTTATGCCTTGCACCTTAACACATAATTATGTGACCAAATTTTACTTGCACAATCACTTACATACTAGTTAACTACTAGTCAACTAAATAGGAAAACGACTTTGTTGCTAGGATTTAAGGCTGAATTAGCAGAGGTGGCAACTGGAGAGAATGTATGTGTTATGCAGAATAAATTTGGTATGAAAATCATGAGTGCTCAGTCAACATGGAGCTGTGCCATGGCAGCTTGCTGCCACTTTTTGGAGTGCTGCTGTGTTCTAGGGTTGAATCTTGTAAGGCTGAAACACTGAAATTGTGGGGTTGCTTTGTGGGCGGTTGATGTTGGAAGAGGACCGCAGCTTAATTCTGTCTCCTTGTTTGGGCTTAAGTCCTTCACTTGTGCACTGGGGAGGAGGAAAGAGCCTTTTTTTGTATGCAAGCAAAATATCCTGATAGTTCATGAATCTGAGCAAATGGGTAAAATTTCCAGATGATAATCCCTTTCCCCTTTCCCTCTGTTCTGAAGAAAGTTAATTCTGGCTCTGTGTGAAGATGGACAGCAATTTACAGCAGTGTTTTCAGATGGACAGTGCCTGCCCGCAGTCTATTGGTTATAGCACTTCCATCGATGGGCAAGACTGAGGGGTGACAAAGGGTCACTGATCATATCAGAGCGCATAGTTAAATGCATATACTAAATCAAAAATCTCTGGATCCACCTCTTTGCTGCTCTTTCAGGTAAATGTTCAAGTACGTGCTCTCTCTTGCGTGTGAGAAGTATGTGGATGCTGTGCAGTGCTTGTGAGGAATGGAAAAGAAAGGGAAGCTGGGAAAAGGGTGCACAGGTTTTGCTCTGGCTTCACTGTATATAAAATATGAAGTGATAACTTCTAAAAACTGTTACAAAAATTCTTAATTTAAAAAAATCAAAACTGGCATTGAAGGAATATCGGAGGCAAGACAGAAGTCTGGTGATGGTATCAAACTTAAGTTTGTTTTAGGGATTTTAGACACGTAGTCATTTTCTTTTTGTCTTTTAGTAATGTAACATTAAGTTTTACGTTTCAGAGTTTTTGAAAATCTGGAGCTCCATTTTATTTTTATTTGAAATAAAAATGCTTCTTCAGGAATGTTAATACCGGAATGCATGAAGAATCTATTTTGCCAACTTAGGAAACAGCCTTTTTTTTCCAAGTCATTTTTTTTTCTAGAGTTGTTTTAGTAGATTAAGCCCTAGATCTATTTTTAAAATTTTTTAAAATGTAACCATTTTTGGAGAGTCTTTATTTTCTCTGCAGAGGAGCATAAAATGGCTGTGACTTTAACAGACTTTTTAACAGACTTGAGAAATACGATAGCCGTGAGTGGAGTGACATTTTTGGAAGGAGATTTAAGCTTCTTTATGTCTCAGATTGTTGAAAGGAGGGCTGTATTAAAAGGTATTTGGCTGCATTTCTCTTGTTCACCTGTTACGAGAACAACTAATGTGTGGTGAAGTCATCAAGACTAATGCAAGCTGCTTCATTATATATTTAATAGATAACGGTTTATTTTACCTCTCGCTCTGGATACTGTTAGGAGCAAGCATATGTATGTTCTTGCAGGTTGATAACTGAGAGTCTTGCTTTATTACCCCTGCATGCTATGGATTTTTATGAGAACTAAGAATAAAAATGTAAGATCTTGTCTAAAAACTTGGCTATAAAGTTGCAAGTCTTTGTGTTTTGGAAAGTAGCATTTACCATGCATTTATTTTCAGCTTTCTGCTTTTTTTATTAATTCCCTTAAGGTCTACCGATTGGATCCAGAGCAAAGATCTGCGCATGTGCGCACACACATACACACATATATATCTGTGTGTGTGTGCATGTGTGTGTGTGTGTGTGTGTATATATATTAAAAAAAAAAAAAAAAAAGATTAGACCTGATGTCTATACAGCATGGCTCCTGTTGCTTCAGAAGCCATGACTGAACCTTTTGATAACATATGCAACTTTGATGGAATCTGTAAATCCAAAAATACATTTTGGTTTGGTTGCCGTGTTTGTTGAAGTACAGCAGACTGAACATTGTTGATGGAAACTTGCTGGAATGAGTTGAGTTCTGTGCTGGAATCTTGTTTTGTGAAGGGTATAAAGAGAAGTGTAAAACCAGCACAATGTCTTATAACTCACATCTATCCGAGGTGCTCTCACGTGGGCTGATAAAGCACGGTGCTCTCTTGTTTGTCACACAGTAGCTGTGATAACAGTGGTGTGTAACCCAGCCATCGAACAGAAGGGAGCTAGGTGAAGGCTATCTTAATGTGCTTGTGCTATGAGACTTTATATATAAAGAACAAGATGCAGTGAACAGAGCAGGGTCAAAGCCCGAGTCCCGTTGTCATGTGCTCTGCCCTTTTCTCCCACAGTTACACTCTTTATTTATGTGAAACAGGAGAAAGGCAAATTCTAAGTAGGAAGCCAGGTTTCTGTAGCATCCAGCAATACCCTTTTTAGTGTCTATGGAAAATCCTGATGATGCACAGTAGGTTCCAGGGCAGCCAAATAGCAGTCACAGTGGGCTTGGAGGGAGAGTATTTTGGTTGCTGAAAGGTCACCTTGTCAACTGGTAGAACTGGTAGAAATGCCTTTATGCTGAGACTTACATAATATGTTCCCTTATCTAATTTCTTCATTGTGTGCAGAGTGAAGAAGTTTGATAGCTGACAAATTTTCCATTAAAATGCAGTTAGGTCAGTCTGTAATGCTGTTATTTTCCAGTAGTCAGTTTATTTCTTCTGGTCTTTCTAGCATTTACATGTCTTGATACTTGGGGAAACCATTCTAAAAATGCCAAGATCTGTAAGGTTAAAAGAAAACAGCACAGTTGGCAGTCAATAAATAAAATACTGGGAGAAAAGGAGAGAGGTTTTGGAGGGATTATTCAGTTATGTTGCATCTTTTGATAAAATACAGCTACACATGTGGATTTTTATATTGATAAACTTGAGCTGGACAGGAGACCAGCAACAGCATTTGACACAGGGTCAAATGGGAGACTAGAGATTTTTAAAGTTGTTAAATGAATTTTATTGCTCTTAAGGTTGTGTATTCTTTGTTGTATATTTACCTCTGCCTGCCTGAAACCCGTGCCACGAGTGTCTCCAGTTTACCGCACATCAGAGCAAATGTTTCCATTATGTTTCCTGCTAAATTGAATCAGACTGGAAGCCGAACAGGATATTTTTTTCCCTGTGTCTAGATGAATGGTGCTTCTGCTGAAACGGTGTGGGCAGTGCCTGAAATGAGCCCTGTGGATGTGTCAGGTGCCAGCCCTGCCGGTCCCTGTGCCCAGGCGCAGCTGGCGGAGGAACAGCTCAACTTCTGCTCTGTGAAACGAGGTGAATCCTCGACGCCAGGGACCTGCACCCGGAGCCCGAGGGACAGGGACATTCTCGGAGCCATAGTGCCTCAGAGCACTGGCCTGCCTTGCATCCATCGGAGCCTGGAAATGGGCTGCCCCGTGAATCCAGCAGTACTCCCGTGCGGAGAAGTGAGTGCCTGGGCAGCAGGCATGACACCTTGCTCAGTCCCTTGGTCTGAAGCAGAGATTGCAGAGCAGCTGCTCCGTGGAGTATTTCCTCTTGATGTGTTTCCTTTTCTTCCTCTTGCCCCTCCCAGTCGCTGCCAGCAGCAAGTCCTGGGTGGAGGGCAGAGGGAACTGGTCCTGTAGAACCTTTCCTAAACGACTGGCACTTGGAGAGTGACAGAAGAGCAGAAGAGTTTGCTGTGGGTGGTATGTTGCCGTTCATGCATCCTTCTGCAGGGAGCAAAGGAGGATCGGTTGGTTACCCGTTTGCATCCAGGAAAGAGCATTATAAGGGGGTTGTCAGAGGAGTGTGTTTTCATGAAGAAAACAGGTGAGCGTATTTCAAAATGGGAATAGTTGGGATTCATCATCTAATGTCTTCTGAGTGCTACATGAAAAAACATTGGTCACTTCTGAGGACCCAAGTGCTCATTTTATTTGTTTGTTCAGGACCAGCACTGAGCTAGGTGTTCAATATTTCAGAATGGAGAGAACTCCACAGAGGACCCACAGTGCAACCTGGATGACGGAGCTGAAATCAGGGTGGCATGACATCTCCAAGAATTTTTGTTTGGATTGTCCAATATAGAAGATTTTATTGTCCTACTAGTACAGTGACAACCCTCAGAGGAAGGGCTGTGTTTTGTTTTCTTTATGTGCACTTACTGTAGAATAGGAAGATTAGAATAGGAAGATGAGAATAGGAAGGATGCCCACCTTCTTCATCCTTTCTTTGGTGGGAAGAGAGAAGGGTTTTCTAAGAGCAGAATAGGGCAGTAGTGTAAAACATCTGGCATGTAGCAGTAGAGGAGCAATTGTGTTGTGGCTCTCATTTCAACCTACCATCAAATGATGTCCATGCCTTTTATGTATGTAACCTGTGTATGGTGACACACACAGATTACATGTGTCTTGTGAGCTGGTGGCAGGTGGAGAGTAGAAGTTAATGTGCTTCATCTGTTCTGTAACGGGACGCTTCTGAAAAGGTCCACCTTGCAATTTTCCTTGTGGAATTCATGTTCCAGCCTTTTAGTTTCCCTTGTATCCATGTTTCCTTCTGCACAAACAAGAGGGAGCTGCAGATGCTGCTGCCGTCGAGGTTATTTGTGGGATTCTGTTGCTGAACAACTACCGAGCTTTGTCTGCCTGTCCCAGCGAGACACCTTGGACTCGGCCACAGGGTTCGTCCTCCGTGCGCTGAAAATAAAAAACGCCTCTGTCTGAGTCCAGCTGCTGGCTAGACTGGCGGGATTAGTGTTTGCCTGATACTCTCTTCTTACAATATGAAATATTGGTTTTGGCTGTATGTTTGTGGCCAGTGATTTTGTAACTTTTTTGTGTGTTTGTGTTAAAATTGTACTGAAGTCAAACCACAAGAATGTTGCCACTTGTGAATGTTGATGAGTTGATGGGCACCACGAGACATTTATTAAGAAACTCGGTGCTGTAACAGGAATGTGTGTTGAGGTCTTGGGTTTTGTTTTTGATGGAAGCCGTGCGTTTGATTTTTCCCGGTTTGTAGGAAGGGAACGTTTCAAATCCTCTCTGGCTCGCAGGCAGGCGCTACCTCTGCATTAACAAGCTGTGCACCGCACAGCCGTATTGTTCTTGGACACTTTTCAACTGTAAAAACAAGGCTGCATCTGAGCTGAGACAGCCTCTGCTCTGCAGCCCGTCTCAGTAAGTGAAGGGGATCTGTGCATAGTCTTTGAGCCCAGCTTGCTGCCTTGCTGAAGATGGGAAGTTGTTTCTGGTGTGCTCTCTCATGTGTCAGGCATGGTGTATTTAGGGTGTGAATTCTGAGGATGTAGCGAGCTTGAAATACAAAATTAGAAACCAGTACTGCTATGATAAATGTTGTTATTGTAATTCCAGTGATTTTTTCAATCAGTAGTTTGCTGTTTAGGTGTCTAAAGCAACTTGCCTTGAGGGTATCTTCTGTGAAGTAACAAAAATACCGAAGCCAGAAGCCTGATGTGATGATGTGGAGTACCAAGTTGCTACAACTACATCTCTAGGTCAAATCTAAAATTCTTTCCTTTGCCTCAGAGATAAGAAGGGCTACATACACTTCACAGCACATGGATCTGCCACAACTGCGAGCGTCCCCGTGGCTGGGGCTCCTCTGTCTGCTGACCTGTTTTGTTTACTGTGTCTATTGTGTGAAAAGCACACAGCATGTTAACTCAAACCAGCCACCCCTCCGCCAGCATTATACAGGCATCATTATAGCAGCATTTCCTCATTCCAGGGACATTTAGGCCAACTGGACATACGATAAGTTGGGTATCCTTTATTTCCTTTATCCTGGAAGATGTTAGCTTAGTTTACAGACTTGAATGGGATATAATAATATTAATACCTCTTGATTCAGTGTGTAATAACTCCTCTCGTTTATTCTGTTTCTAGATGCCGTGACAATGGAGCTGAGCTGCACTGAAGTACCTCTTTATGTAAGTTCTACAACATCAGGCTTCTGCCCTGAGAGTCGCTTTCTTTTGGATAACAGCTCATTCAAAAGCAGAATGAATGAAACCAAAAACCATTCTCTGGTTGTCTGAGACCATAGACTTTTGAATGTGGCAGTGTAGTGCAGGCATGAGTGGGGATGATGTTTTCAGTACTCTGATTCACTTCTCTGAAGTAAGTTTAAAACTATTTTCCCTTTATGATAATTATTCTTTCTTCTTCAATACTCTCATTTTCAGCTTTTCAAAAATACAGTCTGTGAAGAGGCAACACTTACTCCCTAGTTTCCCACGGTTTACAGTTGTGCTTTTCCCCCTATAAATTTCAAAATTACCATACTTTCCATTTTTTAAAGCAAAAAGGTTGTGTTTTGCATCAAAACTGAGTGGATTAAAGTTTCTTAATCAAATCGATACTTTTCTGTGGAACTTGTAGTGATTGGATAAAATAGGTAAACTTGGGAGCTGTTGTTAATAGAAGTCAGAATGTGCATTGGTAAAATTTAATTTACTGGGCCCTTTAATTGGGATGTGAGTATGAGGATTGAAGCTTTGTTATTATTATTGTTGTTATTAAAGCATGGTTGTCTTTCCTGGGCTGTTCTGCCCTGGTTTTCAATTGGAATGGTAATAGAGGGGGTATGTGAATTTTGGTGTCTATAAGGGTTGTCTGTAGAGGCTGTTGAATGGGGACCAAAAAGGGTAGTGAAAGGCCACAAAACAAAACTATTAACTGCTTATTGTGATTAAATGGGGATAGAGAGGGAGGAGTGTAAATCATCTGTACCCCAGAGGCTTGAAAGAACATAGAATTGCTAACCCATCAGCAAGTGGTTTTTGTTCTGTTTGCCATCCTAGCAGCAAGAACCTCTGACTGGAGAAAGTACCTTTGTTTCTATTAGGTGCAGTATCTTTAATGACAAAACGGGCAAAGGGGATTAGTGAGGCCTGTTCATGTGATGTCAGTCACATGTGAGGTCTTAAAAGCAGGTTTTAAAGGAAAGAATAATCAAGGACATGGCAGTAATGGGTAAAATTCAGCGTGTTGTTATCGCAGGTGGCTGTACCGGTCTAACTGATATCTTGCCATGAGATAACTGAGCAGTTAGACAAGGGCAATGCAATGGGCTTAATCTATCTAGTTGCAAGTGAAACATTTGATTCTGTGTCTCACAGGAAATTCTTATGTAACGTGAAGAAGGTGGAGATTAATATTGTAACTGTGAGACAGATAAGGAGCTAGATAAGTAGATAACACTATGGGTTAGATTGCAAGAAAAAAGAAAAGTTATTAGAGAGAGATTAGAAGCGATTCTCCTGAAGGATCAAACTTGAGGCCAGTTTTGCTTGGTATTTTGATTATAACCCTGATGTTAGAGCCAGTTGTACTCTCATGAAATATGTATGAATTTGGGGATATCATAATACTGGGAAGTGCTGTTAGTACTGGGCAGAATTCAGTTATCACATGGGCAGACTGAATTTTCCTACATTTTATTTATTGCAATTAATAAGATCACACGATACAAAGCTGTGCATTTGTGGACTAATAGTGATAAACATCCTATAAACTCATTAGGTGGAAAAGTGTACTCGGGGTGTGTTAGTGCACTTAGATGAATATAGGGTCCATGTTCCCAGCCAAAATGTTAAGTTTTGCACTAGTGAGGGTGTGTATCAGAACAGAACTGTGCTAAGCGCATTTAAAATGTAATGAATGTTCATCACTAAGAAAGGATAGAGAAAGCATCTCTTGGGAAGGCTGTGAAGGAACATGACAAATATTTGCATTTGAATACGTTCAGGTATTTCGCAGTGTTCCAGGCCCTTTGGAAGTGGATAGTGCAGCTGCAGAACACGATGTAATGACAATTGTATACGGCTCACATGCAGCCTGACAAATGTCAGCATCAAACTGTGACGTGCTGATTTCCACAGCAGTAACACAGGCATTAGTCCCAAGTCTTTTATATTCAGTCTGTCAGAACAATCTTTCAATGAAAATGTTCAACAGGTAGAATATAGTTCTTCCTTTCAGGCTCTACCAAAGCGTAGCTTTATGTATGTTGAAGAGAGATCTACCACATTAAATCCAGAATTAGGATGCTTTTCATACTGTTTTGAAGCATTCTTTCATCTCTAACAACTGGATTTCCCACCCCTCATAATTCCAACAATATCTGTATGACAGATGTGTGGTTTGTGTAAATGACCTGAGAATATCTGCAGCTGTGTGTTTATAATGCATTTGTTAATATTTTTAAAGACTATAGACAAGATATTTTTTTTAACCTGGTATTTGTGAGCAACTATTACAAAGCTGGAGGATTCACTCAGGACTGTTCTTTCACACTGTTGCACTTTCAGCGGTGAATTTCTTTGCAAATCTGTCTGGTGAAGTGACTGATCACTGTTTATTTTTTGTTCCGTACAAGCAAATATATTCAGAAAGGTTAAGGTCTTGCCCAGATGACATGATCTTTGTGAAATGTAATTAAAATACTTATGAAATTACTTAATCTCAAAAATGCATTATTTTGATACACTTTTCCCCATATGCAATTTTAGTGGCAGCAATATGGTTAAAATTTAGTTACAATGCACATAAATGTCATGGTTTTAAAAATAATGGTAACGAATCAGAAAATTAAATATTTAAAGTACATGTTTGTCAGTTAATTTGAGGAGCCTGTTTCCGGCCCCTTGACAGGAAAATACTGGTAACCACAATGAAAATTACTCTTTCTAAGACAGTCTAATTATCAGGACTGACTACCTACTGACCCATAGAGAAACTGATAAATAAATACACTAATATTATATGTATTGTTCCTTCTTTCAGTACTAATGCTATATTGCTTAAGTGAGTAGAACTTGAATTTAAATAGCTTTCTGCCTCTTCAATTATATTTGTGTTTTTAAGCCATAAAAGTGAAGTTACACTTATCTTTTTTTTCTGTAAGGATAGCAGCAAGCTGAGTCTTTTAATTTTGCAGTGTAATAACAACAGTGTGTGCAATGGACCATATTGTCTTTAGGCAGCTACAGGTATCACAGTAGATAGAGGAAAAAAAAAAAGGTTATGAGAAAAAGGCTTTTTGAAAGATAAAAAGCAAAGTATTTCACAAAGCACTTTGAGGGTATGAAAAATTTAAAATATGGCAGTTGTTCCTCCTGTTGGAACAACTGCTGGTGTGGAAAAGCAAATCTCTCTTGTAGAAAAGTCCCTCCTTATTTAATGGTAAGTGACTTTTTAAGAAATGTTAGTGATCATCAGCGTTGAACTTTGACACTGGCAGAGAAATATCCTGCTGCCATGGGGCAAGCAGACCGTGGGAGCAGGGAGGAGGAGGAGAGAGATCTCGGAGCAGTCTGCAGAGGATTCTTTACTGAGAGCCTGCTAAATGTTTCCCTTGGGAAGAGTGGAGAGAAAGAGAGATGCTGAATCGAAGAGGATATCCACAACATTTCCCTGTAGGCATCAGAGGGTCCCTTCTTCCAAGGAGGAGTGGGAGGTTGCATGGCACGTCTGGCTCTCCAGAGGAATATTTAGATGTTGGTTCCCTGAGAAGAGGCAGGGAATTGGGCTCTAAGTTTAGAGGATCAAGAAATGCTGGAAAAGAAAACTTCCATGTGGCTTTTCCGTCCTTATGATGTAAATAACCCTTTCCTGTACGTTGCTTGCTAGTTCTTAAAATGCCTTTTCCTAAGATACCAAACTGTTCTGCCTGCAGCCGACTCTCTTATTGGAGTCAGCTAAAAATGCTTGATAGAAAAACCTCTGAATTTCTTTTAATATACCCCATGGGTCTCCTTAAAACCAATTACCCTACGTGTTTGGGTGCTTCTGCTCTTGTTTGGGCTTGGGGTTTGTTTCCCACTCTACTACAGCTGCTTTGGTGGAGAGTGGTCCCCAAGCAGATCAGAGTGCTGCCGTATTCACCAGCTAGTCCTGATGCATCCAGGTATTCCCACGAGCTGTGACAGTGCCATGAGGTTCCCTCTCTATGCATGGCCGCGGGCTGAGCTTGGCTCTCACCTTGGGAGGGTGGAATGCCGGGCCAAGCTGTCTGCATCTGGAGCAGGTCTGTGCCCCCCGAGACCTTGCAGTGACTCGGTGCTCCGCTTGGGCGAGAGCAGCCTACAGGCCCAGCTTAGGTTGGGCAAAATGAAATCTTCTTATCAACAGCTGTTAGGACAGCAGCTATTGACATATAATTTAAAAAAATGGAGTTAGTGGTTTCAGGTGTTACCTTTGCCCCTTAATTCTCTTGTGAATTTTCATAAATTTATATCAGTCCATTTTAAGTCTTCCCTATTGCCTTTTGCTAAGTTCCCTTACTTTTGCTAAGTAATAGTTCCTTATTACCAACTGAGCAGTCTTGGTTTTATGGAAGAACATAGAAAAAACTCATTAGAGAGGGTGACCCATGACCCAAAAATTTCCTTGCAGAAAAGTTAAATTAATTATGAAAAAAGTTCATGTACCAAAAAGAATGATACTAATGGAAAAATTTTAAATGCGAAAGTATTTTTTTGGAAACAAACTAATCTTTCTGGAGGCAAACTCATTCAGTTATTCATCTTTGTCTCTCTCCTTTTTGTTTTAACTTCAGACTGTTTTGTTCTTTGGTTATGTGCATTAGAAGGAGGCATATTAGAGGGAAGCATATTTGCTCTGTTTTGTAAAAAGAAAATTTATTTTGCAATGCTATTTTAAGTAATAACAAAGGCATATGTAGTGTGCTAAAAGTGTGAAATTTTTAGGGAACTATTTTCTCCCATTTTTTTGTTTCTTTCTAGTACCTCTGTTCCTCAGAGTCATTACGGAGTTCAGGTGCCCGTGCTGTTCTTGGCTTGCCCTGCCATTTGGTTGAGTCCGTGATTTGTTTGTGATAAGGATGCAAAGGCCTCGTCATCTTTATTTGAGGAACCTCTGTTTTCCATTCCTGTAGTAATTTCAGTAGCTAAGGATCTTTCTAATGCAGTGTTCCTTGGAGTGCTCTTTTGTAGTCATGAAATGCTAACTTCATTTATCAAGGAGCTCTGAGGTGTTCCAAGAGTAGCAACAAGTCTAAAACATAACAAACATGTGACGAAGCAGGACCTTCAGGTTTCTCAAATCCTAAACTAGTGCTTTAAATGGGAGAGCATCCTTCTTCCGCAGCTTGTTTAGGTGTTAAGAATATTTGGAGAAGCTCTTTGCGTGCGGTGCTTTGTTTTGCTTGAGGATACGCGAGCACCGGAGCACCCGAAGCAGCAGGCCCTGAATTCAGACATCAGGCCCCTGCGCGTGCAAACACCCTGTCTGCGCGTGCAAACGCCCTGTCTACACGAGCGTTTCCCTTTGCTGTTGCCCCTGTGGAAGCCTGGCTGTGATAGCAGCGACGGAGGAGCAACGTGTGCCCTGGCTGCCTTAGCTGACCCTCCGGGGGGACTTGCTCTTGGCACGTGAGGTGGTGATGTGGTTTCCCTGCTGCCGGTCCTTGGCAGCCTCTCTGCACCATTTTAAACATCACAGCTAGTCCAAAGCTTGAGTTTCTTTGAGAGGAGTGCAAAATTAAAAGTTATGCTAGTGTAAGCAAATGGAATCTGTCTGCATTTTTTTTTTCTTGTCCCCTTTTTTCTCCTTTTCTCTTTTTTCCCTTTTTTCTCCTTTTTTTTCTCACATGCAATATGCATGCAGCCTATCCCTACACAGGCATGTCTGTGTTGCAAGCTGTCTCAGATAATTATCCCTTGGACCCATGTTTTATTTCCTTCTGTCATTAAGAAACAGTTTCAAAGTTCTTTTGATGCTTTGTTACCTTCCAAAGGATATACCCTCCCTCTGAGGATGTTGGCACAAACAGCTGGGCCACGGCCAGCACCATTAGCATCTTCATTGTTTTCTTATTCCGAGATGTTTTGGTTCCTCAAAGATGGGCTGGCGTAATTCTCTGGGATACAGATGAAAACATGACTGTGTAAGCAGCGATAGCTTGACAGTGAAAGGTATTTGAGGGAGATTCAGGTAAGATTAGTAATTTGTTACAGTTTTTCCTAAAAATAATAAAGAGAAGGGAGGAGAAGGTGAACTTAGGGACAAACTTTATGCCCACGGGGCTCACAGAACAGCAACCGGGAGTTCCTGGGCTCAGTTTTAAGGTTCTTAAAAGCAAAGGCTGATGTGTGTGTGAAGAGTTGAACTACCTGAGTTTCTGTGCGTTAGAAGTGTGGCAAAACAAAAATTACTCCAAAAGACTTTAATTTGCAGAGAAGCTCATTTCATTATGGAGTAAATGAAGATACAAATAGCAGGCACTGCCCAAGGAAAGAAGCAGGAGAGCTCCATGCAGCTCCGTGATCATCCTGCCTTCCCCACTGCAGGGCTTCATCCATCCCTGCTATCGTTGCCCCAGCTGCACACAGCGAAACAGCAACATTGTGGGGAAAAAAAATTACACGGTTTTATGGCGTATATTTGCACCAACTGCTTCCAGGCCAGTTGCTGAGTATGATTGCTGTTCCACAGCTGAGTAAATTAAAGACATTTAGACTTTTATTTTCATACTAAAGTATAATTGGGTTTAGATTAGGAATTAAAGTATTCTTGGAAAAGTCTCAGACAGCAAAGGATGGTAAAGTGTTCTTTTTTTGAAAGTGGATTTCAATGTATATCCAGTAAGAGGATTAATTTAGTCCTTGGTCAGCAACTCCTATTTGTGCTGTTTGCACCTTTGTGGTGAGATTTTCCGGAGTGTTCAGGATTGATTAATGTTTTACCAAGTGAAGTAAATTGTAATCGGATGTTCATGCAAGCCTGAACTCTTCTAATAATTTTCAATTCTGCACTGACATCTATGCAAACGGCGATTAAATAAACAGGGTTTTATTTGTGCTTGAGCAATATGGCCAGGAGTAATTTGAGTATATCTTTCCCTCTGCTGGAAAATGTTGAGAGGCCTGTAGGCAGAGGGACATTGAAAAACACTCTGTGAGACAGCTAAAGAGTTATGAGTCATCCTGTTTGGCAGATAGAAATTCCAAATGACTTTCTAAAGTACATTGGTTGCGTATGTAGTTAGAGCTAGAGGGAAAAAGGGGGTTTAATTGTTAGCCTTCTTCACAATTGCTTAGGCTTCAAGTGCATGAGAACTGGAAAACAGAATTAATAGAAATAATTCGATGAAAACTACTTTGAATGTGATTGGTATGGTATAGGTGAATGGTATAGGATTCCATGTGCTTTTGCACAGACTAAGTGGGAAGTGGCACCTAGGGCTTATGTGCTGCTTTCAAAATGTGTAGCTGGTCATCTGCTTGGCAAAGTTGTGGTCCTTCCTAGTTTTTCCACACTACACTAAGGAGGGATGAAAAAATGGATAATTTTGCACAGGACTTGCCACCATTTGATTTTATTTTTGATTTCTCCTTGTCACCAGCACTTTGGAAACGAAACCTGTGCATGTTCTTTATTATGGGAGCTGGGCAGAGAGGCCTTCTGTTGCATTGACATTGGCCACATCCTGGGCCAAAGTCTGTGCTATGACTAACTTAACAGATTATGATTTTGAAACAGGAAAAAAAAAGTGAAATGTGACTGAAAACCTGTAAGTGTGTGAGGCTTCCAATGTGGATTTGCTGTTGCACGTAGCTCTGTTTGCAGTGGTGGCTGTGTCTGGCCACACATCTGCTGACGGAGTGAGACGTTGAGGAAATGCATCTAAAACAATGAGGTCTATTTTAAAAGATGTGAAGGAAAAGAGTGTGTCCTGTGGGTCATGTCCTCTAGCAACTGTATCGTTCGTGTTCCAATAGTGTTTTTTTCCCTCCTGCTCCTTTTTTGTTTTGCTGCTGAGTTCTTTAGATTATCATATTTCGGGGCAGGGCCTATGCACTTGCATTTGTACAGTGTGCGGCAGTGGAGCCCCGCTGTCGCCCAGGGCTGTTCGCAGTGTCCTGGGAAGAATAAGTAACCTGACTTACCATTTTTAGTCAAATCGATTGAAAAAGGTAACTGTTCCTTCATTTCAGTTAATAGTGTCAGATGTACATTTTCTGTTAATATGCTTTTTGGTGGAAGTTTTCTGACCTGCGTTTGTAAACATCACACTCCCAAGCTGCTTAATTCTTCTGTATGTTTATGTGATTTTTATATACCAAGATAAATGGTGTGTTTCTGTTGACAGCAATTTACTGAACAATGTTTTAATAACAAACCAACAAAAATGTTACTTTATGTTTTGGTACATGCAATGCTTGGTTTTTGTTGTTGCTGTTCTGATTCAGACTATTATCTCTATCAAGCAGTTCCAGAATTAGAAAGCGTTCAGTTCTCCATGACCGCTGATTGCTTTGTCCCTTGTGAGGCTGAAAACTTTTCCCTGCCTTCCCTGTTGCTGTGCTTTGATGATGCACTAAACTCAGCTTTAGGACTTGTAGCGACAGATTTGAAAAAAGAAGTTATGGCCATGTGATGCCGAGTGCGGGTTTGTCATGAACTTGCTCTGCAGGTTCAGACTGCTCAAGAGCATTGGTGGCTTAACGCTGTGCTAGCAGCCAGGTCAGGCAGTGCCCCTCGTCCTGCTGCTGCCCTAGAGCAGGCAGCAAAGGCCTAAAGCTGGCATAAGCTCGGGCTGTCGGGTGTGCTCTTGCTAATGCAACAACAGGAGGTTGTGCCCAGGTCTGCCGTGAGCCGGATCAACATGACCGGCCGCAGCTCATGTAAATGTCTAGCTGCCAGCTGTGCCTTTAAAGGAGAGATTAGTGTCACTTCAGGCTTGTTTTTAAATAGATTAAAAGGAGCATTTTAGCGTTTATCAGCTTACGTTGAGGAAGAAATTAATGGGTGCACTAGCTGCTTTTTTTCTTAAATTATTCATCTTTAAAGTTTGCAGGATCTTTTAGAGATTTTGTCCCTTTTGGCTGAAAGTTGAGTTTCTGCAGACAGACCCTAGCAGGGAAAACAGCCACTTGTGATCATGTAAGTGTGTAAGCTGCTGAGTTTGACACTGGAATATATTCCTGAAATGTCTGATTGTTCTCATTATACTTGATGTGGCTTTTGATCTTCCGTTCTGAATTAATCCCTTCAGTGGCCTCCAATGCCTGTTCCCGTGCTGTGAGCGCGGCCCAGGCAGCAGCGGCGCAGGGCAGGGTCTCTTGTCTCCCTTAAAAGTGAACCTCTGTCACCTTCTCTAGCCTAGTGAAGAAGCAGTAAGTTTATTTTGAAGCATCAACCTTGCAGTGTGTGCAGGTTCAGCGAATCCTAGTAGATTAGATGTACTGCAGCTTGTCAGTGGGGGAAATATTAAAATAAGCTTGACTGAAAACCCACAGGTTTTTATTAAAAATCTTTTATTAAAGTAAAAAAAAAAAAAAAAAAAAAAGAATTATTCTCCAGAATTGTCAGCAGGCTGGAGTTGAACATGTGTGTGAAAAGAGTTGTGTAGAAACTGAGGCCACTCTAAATTATTTAGTGCAACCTCCTGGCATATTGCTGGCCATTACATTTCCCCCAGTTATCATGTATCAAGGTCATAGACTTGTTAGGCCAAATGTTTTGGCTCTTAAGAAAAGTTAAAGCCTGTGTGGGGAAGCCAAATGGAGCTGTTGAGGTGAGAAAAGTTCCCCGTGCAAGCGCTGAGTGACTGTACAGACCTGAACACCTTCGAGGAAGACTGTCTTTAAGGCATGACTTGCATAAAGCTGATCCTGCCTGGAGGCAGAGGAGTCATTTAGTTGACCGTTCAGGATCCCGTCCAGCCTTCTTTTTTTTTTTTTTTTTTTTTTTTTTTTTTTTTTGGTTGAAAAGCGTATTTTGGTCATCTGTTTGCACATGATTGAATGCTTTGAATATATTTTTTTCAGCATAATGCATAATCCTTGTCTATTAAACATTCAAAAAAAGGCAACACCTTTTTAAAGAGCATTGAATAATAGTGAACTTGCTGAAATTTCATATGAAAATAAGACAGTTTATAATCTTCACTCAGCTATTTCTGTTGAGGCTTTCTCCTCAAGGTCTTACTGAGACCTTGTTAGACGCTTCCTTCAGATTGTGTTCAGAGATGCAAGCAGCTACTGAGCTCCTTTTTCTCCCTCCCTTTGGCCAGAACTCCAAGCTGCCTCTGTTCTTGGTCACTGGGTTTCCCCAAGCTGTCTCACCCTCAGCAAAGGTAGAGGAGGTGTTTCTTACTTGTGCCAAGAGGTTTCTGTACAAATGCCTTCTGTTTGTTGCAAAGTTACCTCATACTGAAAAAAGCACCTAAGAACACTTGGTGCATAAAGCTCACGTGGGCTGGAGTCGCACTGTGAACTGAAAGAGCAGCTCGCGCACACACACATAGACACTGAGGACCAAAGTTTTATCTCCTGTGAAGGTGTGAGGTTCCTTTGATACTGGTATTTTGCCAGTGTAAGTCACTTGAGGATTTGGCTCTTCTCAAACCCACCATTACGTCCAGATCTACTTTTTGTTAAAAAAATAGTGTGTAGACTTTGGGCAGTGTGTGATATTATTTTGAATATACCTTACCTGTATGTGGAATTATGCATGTACTGTTATAAAAGCACTGACTGTTGTTATGCTCAGTTAGTTCTTCTTTTGACTAGTTCATTTGAGGAGGAAAAAAGCTATCTGCTTTCATTTGAGATGTTTTGAGCTTTCCAGTTCATAAGTTAATGCCTGGGCTCAATATTCAGCTCTTATCTCTTGTTTTGTCTCTTTGCTATTCCTTTTTTCCTTCCTTGTGTGTAATTGCTGTTTCACTGCATGTTCAGCCTTGAATCCAGCTGCATTCCTTTCAGATAGGTAGCAATATGCTTTCTTAAACAGTTCTGTGACAGTGTTTACTGCAGCCTGGCTGCAAGAGTTCTTACTTGCAACTCACCTGCAGATTATTTGTCATCTTTTGAGCAGGACTGTAGATGGTTGGAACTAAGTTTGATTACAAAGGACATGAAGACTATATGACTTTGCAGGAAAAGTATCTTGCTGCTGTTCTTATTCAAAACCTATCTAAAATATCTTCCAAAAATTCACCTTAAAAATATCAAGTTTTTCTGAAATTAGTCTTCTGATCATTGAAGAGATGTTTTAATGCACTTGTCTTGTTCTGAGGAAAGAGCCAGTCTTTGCACTCTGGCAGGGACTACATGAAGATGAGGAAGTAAATGAGTAAGTAAATTTCTCTTGCCTGTTCCGTGTTACAGTGCCATGACTTAAATAATTGTGATGTTATCTTTTGTCCTTAAATTTTGTGCATCTATGCGTAGCACTTCTTGAGGACTTGGCTTAGCCAGAATTGTTAAGAGAACGTTTTAATGCAAAGACTTTAATTATCTAAAGTAAATACAATTCTGAAATTAAAGTGCCTACGTGCCTAGCGTATACTGAAATGTACTGTTTAGCTTGCATATCTCTGTTAAACTGCAGTGGATAATGACAGCTTGCGTGGAGGATAAAAGCCCTATTATGGCCAGCAATACTTGGGGATTCTCATTTACTTCAAATTCTGGGATTTGCATTTTTGGAACAAACCAGCCATGATTTACCCTTGCAAATACAATTTCCGTAGAGCATGTGATTATAGATATATTATCTGTTTATATCATTGCATGTATAGATAATATTCTTGCAAGCCCTGAGTTCTTGCATTATTTCTTAAGATATTATATTGCTTGTATAGTTTGGTAAAGAGATTTTTAGAGAGGGTTAGGATGCATAATAACAAAATCTAAAAATGTGAGTAATTATTTTCATGGTAAAAGGCTGTTGAGAAAATGGATTTATTTAAGCCTAGTATAGGAACAAACTGTTAATTTTTTAGCAACAGGCAGTGTGGGGGACTGAATCTCTCAGTCATGGCCTTTTTGCAGGTTGCTGGTGAGGAAAATACTGTCCTAATGAATTCAAAACAAAAGAATTTCAGCTCAGGAAAAGGTGGAAATTCACAGGCGATTATTTATTTGGACAAAAGATGACTTGGAATGAAGTAGGGATCAGATATTTTAGGAGTTTCATGTTTGCTGCCTAGGCCCATCCTGCCTACCTTGTAGTCCCTGCGCCTCATCCATGAGGGCTCTCTCGCCCTCTTGCTTCTCCCCTTCACGTAGGGAGCGAGCCCGTGGCCTTTCCCTGGAATGGCCGGCCTGTCCCTCGGCCTTTGTGGAAGGACGCAAGTGTGCAGCTTGGAGATGGGAGCTGTTCCCAAGGCTGTCAGGGCAGTTCTTTGCTGTTCCATATCTGAGACACGGAGGCTCCTTGTGGCTTGGGACTTGGGACGTGGTGCCCTGAGGACCCTGCTTTCTGCTGCTGCTTGCCTGTCCCTGTCATCTCCTGAGAGAGATGCCTGTCATCTCCTTCTCTCTAGAGAAACCAAATAAAATTACATATCTGAGAAACCTGTTTGGTTACACTGAATGAGTGCTTCGACCTATACATCCTGTTCAAAGCACAAACCTTCCTAATCTCCTTGGCTCCTGTGCCAGGGCAGCATTTTCACTGGTAATGAAAGATACGCTTTTCTTTCCAAATCCCAAAGAGGGCAAAGCTGCCAAACAGTTGCTCAAGCAGAGATTTAATGTGATTAGAATCTGATCAGCATCCTTCTCAATGCCCCTTGGCACAGCAACTGCACCCCTCTCATCCTGCCCTGTGCTGGGATCAGTGCTCTTGGACACAAATTCCACAGGGATGGGGCTGTCTAGTGCATGAGCACCTGCCTGGACTGGGCTACTCCTTTTGGGATTATGGTTTAGGTGAGCAGACTTTGTTCTCCTGATGGGTTTATATGGGTTTTATTCTCCTAGAGACTGGTGTTACTTCTGTAGTGGTGGCTTTGAAACTTCATCCCCTCTGAGTATAAAGTTTTTAAAAAGCAAAGCCCCTGAAATAAGACATGCTGCTATATTGCATCAGGAAGGTGTTTGTCATCAGGGCAAATGAGGAAGCCAGCTTGGATTTTTTGGTGCTTCTGTATTATTTCTCTTTAAGATGTGTATGTGTATATAGACACACACACACACACACACACACATACACACACACACACATATATAGTGTGTGTGTGTGTGT
>JAVCKT010013726.1:0-28686 GCA_032273925.1 Rhynchotus rufescens
CAGTGAGGAGGAATCTCAGAGGGAGGAGGGACCGAGTCCATCAACATCTGCCTCCTACCTGCCCATAAGTGCTCCCCAGACCACGGAGCCCCTCTCACCACCAGACGCGTTAAGAGAACATGTGTAACTGGGTCTTAACACATTGGCAGGTGGTTCCTCACCTCGGAGGAGGCTGCAGCTCTCACAGCAGCACCTCTGCGGTGCAGGGGGAGGCAAAACAGCCGGGGACTCCAGGTCTGCGCAGGGGCGCAGGGTTAGAGGGCACATTTCGTGTTCCCGAGCAGACCTCGTGCTCCTGCCTTCCATAGCAGCTGCTCCGGGCTCTGGTAATGCTCGGCCGTGGCAGGGCCCTCCTGCAGCTCCGAGCTCCCGCTCTGCCTCCTGCCCCGTCTCAGCAGCTCGACGCCGTGCCGGGGTGTCTGAGACCACTCACACTTGTCTGAGACTCTGCACAGAGGTGTGACAGGAGGTGAAAAGCTCCCGTGCCACAGACCGCAGGCACAAATACAGCCTGCACGGCAAGCTGGTCAGCAGAGGGTTCAAAACGTGAGTGGGAACAGGAGGGCAGTGCCAGCAGGGCCTGCAGGGCAAAACCACAGAGCTTGGGCTGATTAAGCCAGCTCCGTGACCCGGAGCAAGAAAAATCTTTACCGACCAATCTATAGATCAGGCACTGTCTCTTCCTCTGCTAATCTCTGAAGAGAGTAAGTCAGAAATGCACAGAGTTCAGCCTGCCAACCCGGCCGCGAGCAAAGGACGTGCTGCTCGATGCAGCCGTACACGGCATCGTGCCGCGGGAGCGACCGGGAACGCGCGGGAGCCGCCGCAAACGGCCGCGCGGGGGGAACCGGTGGCTGTGGGGGCTACCCGGGCATCAAACAGAGCCGGGATGGAGTCCTATCCACAGGGAAGGTGGGGACGGGGGGACTCGGGATGGGCGACTACAGAGGGGACTGAGCCGTGGAGGACTCTCGAACCAGTTAGGGGAAATGGAAACAAGAATTGGGAAAGAACACGCACACTTCGCAGGGATGGAAATCAGCCCCCCCCCAAAAGATCCTGAGGGGTTCCAAGCCCTGGCAATTCCAAGCCAAGGCCCGGTGCTTCCCATACGGAAGATCTGCCCTTATTCCCGGTGGATTTTCCCTCGCTCGCCCGAGGGCCGGGACACCCCGCGAGGCGCAGAGGGGCCCCGGGCGGGCGCAGCGGCGGGCGCTTCCCTCGCGCACCTTGCTGACAGACGGGCAGGTGTGCGGGGGACAGCGGGCACCCCCGGGGCGCCCGGCGGGGCCGCCCGCGCCCAGCTGTGACATTTCCCTTCACCTCTACCTGTACAGCTGCTTCCTACAGGGCTGCAGCCTCCGGTGGGACGCGGGAGGCTTCTGGAGGTGCTTGGGAACAAGACGGAACAGAAACGCTTCACACCTGGCCCCCAAATTACAGCACGCTGGAAGGTGGCCAACATAAACTGGCAGAGTACCAGTTGCGATGGACATCAATTAAGAGGCCTGTCATCCTCAGGCTGCAGGGTTTGCTTTTTGCAATCTGCAGCGCTCCTTAAGCCTTCAGCAGCACCAGCGCTGGAGTTTTCCAGATGGGATCATTTCCCTCAGATTCCACTCGCTAGATTTATTGCAGGATTTTTTTTTTTTTTTTTTTTGAAACCCACCCCCCCTTTTAAGAGCCTGAACTATTATTCCACATTGCAGATTTCTCCAGGGCTGTATTCTGTGTCCTCGTGCAACAGCGGGGCTTGTTTGCAGCGAGTTCCCTTCAGCTGCAGAAAGGCACTTTTAAACATACGCTCCAAAGTTTTTCTGCTTAAACAGTGTTTAACAACCCAAAGCAAACGATCCGAATATCCCTCTGGAACACGCCCTGCGAGTCCCAGGCCGTGCAGCAGCCATCGCCAGGGCAGCGTTTGTGCCCCGTTTCTATAAAAGCGTATTCAAAATAACTCCAAAAAGTGCAAATACAACAGAGCCCAGTGCAGCCTCCCTGGCCACGCATGCCCAGGGGACATGGCCACCGCGTGTCCTTTTGCACCGAGGACGCTGGTGGTGACACCTGGCAAGGCAGGACACAGACTCCAGCAAAGGATGGTGGCATCTACGCGTTACCTCCTCGCTGGCACAAAACCCTCTTTTCTCTCCCCTAATGACATCACCTTCCAGCATGACCCACGGCTTAGCCGGGCTGCCTTCTCCAGCCCAAAGACACCACATGAAAGGGAAGGTGGTGGCTGGGAGGCGGTTCAGACGGTGGTCAGCAAACGTCAACGCTCCTCGTTGCTGCCTCGGGACTGGCAGCTCCTGCCAAGCCCCAGCTCGAGCAGGGCTGTGTGTGGCAGGGACCCTTCACGCTCCTTTGGAAAGCAACACAGGCAGCGATGGAAGGAGTTTTTTCAGGGATGACTCCTCCTTGGACTCTCCTCCTTGGGGCTCGGATCACTGCTCACAGTTTCCCTTTTCCTCTCTGGACCCAACTCCGAGCTGGAAGCTCTCGCTCTCCTGGGCTGAGTGTGACTCCCTGCCAGCTGGAGGGGAGATGTTCAAAGGCTATGGAATGGGAAGATGGAAAGGATGCTGAGAAAACAGCTACATCCACTCACTGGGGTTTTCTCTCTGCTTACAACGAGTTCATCCTCTCAGGGTCCTGGTCTTGCTGCCCTTCCTCCTGCCCTGCAAGTCCTCCCCAAATCGCTGTAACGTAGCTGCTCTAACACGGATTCCATCCCCGACAGCCCAGGAGGCACCAGGGCTCAAAAAAGACAAAATTTCTGGGTTTTAGAGGTATGGCAGAGTCCCATCACATGGACACTCATTCCTCACGGACTTTTAAACCCGGGGCTCTCCTTTTGAGATGCATCAGACGCTACTGCACATTGCCAAGAGATATCTGAAAGTCTTAAGACGACTGAAATAGGGTAAATATGTGAACTGAACAACAGGACTAATTTTAGCCCAAGCCTACTACAAAACGGCTCCGAAATAGCTAATTCAAATGCTGTCAACTCTGCAAATCCAGAGGATGATGGGGGAATTACAGAGGGCAAAAGCTGGAACATCCATCTGCACCAGAGAGCCCAGAGGAGGAAAGATGGGTGTTTTTCGAAGAGAACAGAGCTAAGGTTTTCGGCGAGCTGCCCTGACAGGTGAGCGGGTACTGGTGAAACAGGAACCTCAGCAAGGGTGAAAACCTCTCTGGCCACCCCGGAGGTGGAGGAGCCCCGTGCGAGCCGGCGCCCGCGCTCCGGATGGCATTCCGGACGGCACGGCGCGGCGAGTTACCTTCCAGAGCCTCCCGTTTGCACACACAGTAGTGGGGCTGAGCAGTGGGTATGGCAGACAGGCTGCTTGAGCATGCACATGCAAAAAGAGGGAAAAAAAGAAAAAAAAAGTGCTGCCTTTCTGTTTCAGAGGAGGGAACCACAGTGACTAGCCCTATAAGCATATGTATTAATCATGCACCGTCTGGTTTTAATCCACACACTGCTGATCCTGCGTCTCCCTGTATTGTTATCAGGGGAAGGAGTATTTCTCCTCAATCTTATTCACCAGCCAAAAGCCTGAAAATGCAAAAAACACATTTGTGAAGTGCCTTCCCCAGGACCCTGGGCCCCGGACCTGGTGAGCTGGGGCTGCTGCCTTTTTATTGGCGTTTAAAAACCTTTTATTAACGTGTGTCAGGGCTGGGGGAGGAGAGAGAGGCTCTGGTTTCAGGACCCCCCATGCAGAGAGTTTTATTGTGGGAAGGGACATTAACACTTTCTCCTCCACGTCTCCCCGGCCGGGCATGTGGCAGCGTGTGATCAGGGTCTGCAGGGCCGGGTGGGGACGTGTGGCCACACGGAGGACAAGGACCTTCCTGCTCTGCTCCCCACTGAGCGACCTCCAGCCCTGCTCCAGCCTGGCCACCAGCTGCATGGGCCGCGGCTGGAGCAGGGGGCTCCTACACCAACAATATTCAGCTATTTCCTCAGCTGAAGAAAGCAGGACGTGGCCTGGGATCCTCAGAACATGTCATCTGTTGCAGTGCAGGAACAGACTCACGCACGGCTCGGATGAACCATCACTAAAACTTGCTTTAACCTCAACACAGCCCAAGTGTTTTCCATTGAAAGCCCCATCATAAGCACCAGACACCTCCGAGGAACCCACACGTGTGACCTTCTCCTCCTCCTGCTCCTCAGCCACGCCGTTATTCCCTGCCCTCGCCCGAGCACCAAGCGCTCCCATTCCTGGCAGCGTCTCCCTCGGCTGCGAGCGCTGCAGACGCGCTCTGACAGCTCCGGCACCAGGCTGCATAGTTTGCTGTTGACTGGTACGTTCGATGGTGTTCCATCACACAAGCTGCAGTGGAGATCTGCCCAACATACGCCCAGGAAAACAGCACCAAGTTATGCTCACCCCGGAGCCAGCTTTTCTTGGTTACAGCTCCAGCGGCGGCGCGGGAGACGCCGGGAAGCTCTCGGCATCACACTGGCTCCAGCAGGAATCCGAACGCGCAGCTTCATGGCAGTGAAAGGAGGCAGAACGTTTTCACTCAAAATAAGAGCCAGGCCAAATGCTCAACAACTTGTTGAGAAACGCTGGCTCAACACAGCACTCTATGCACTAAATGGGACTTGAGAACAGAAAGAAGTGGCCAGCACAGTGTCTGTCCTACCCAACTTACAAAACACCCATCCTCTGGATAGAGCCAATAACCATTTTAAGTTCAATACTCTTATCTTGCCTTTAGACAGATTCCTTTCCTCTGAATTTTTCCAAATTCATTAAGAAACAATGGCGCAAAACAAGGGGGTAAGAACATGGAGCATCAGGAGGCAAGGTGAGACGTCATCCTTGCTGTAAAGAGTCCAAGGTACCTTAACAGTCACGCAGCTCATAGGGAAGGTATCTCAGAGCAGTTTCTCAGAGCCCCTTGGCTGTAGGAAAGTCCTGCTCCCAGCTCACACAGTACTCACGGGGTGTCATGCAAACAGCAGCACTTTGCCTCTCCAGCAGAGAGCTATGATGAACTTAGTCTGAAAATAAGGCCAAGGTTAAAAATCTGAGAGAAGGAAATCTGGTGCAAAAAAAAAAAAAAAAACACCACTTGCTCTACAGGAATGAAAAATCAGTACTGAAAATAGTCACTGCTGAACGGAAATACCACTTCTCACCTGCTTGCAGCTCAGGCAGCCAGCGAGAAGTGCACAGAAGGGGCAAGTTCCTGCAGCGGGCCTGGCTGCAGCCCCGGCGGCCGAGCCGCTCGGCAGCGGGCGCTGCCCTTCTGCCTCTTCCCGCATGGCTCATACCAGGCACGTTGCTCCGTGCCTCCGAGCCACACGTGCAGGGTTTGGAGAGGGTCTGCGGAGCCCATCTGAGTACAGTCACACAGCTGCCATGCCAGGTCCTTTCTATAGCGCCACCGGATCTACTACTGAACCCCCTAAAATGGATCGGGGGGGTCCGGAGAGGCCACTTGGCCTCCTTTCCCAGGGCAGCTCCGCTCTCCCCACACTCCACCACGAGTGCCACCCAGCCTGCTCTCACAAACCTCTAGCGCTGACCAGGTTCCACAGCCTCTCCAAGGGGTCTATTCCAAGGGCTTGACTACCCTCCTCTATGAAGCCCTTCCTAAAGTCTAAGCCTAATCTGCTCAGCTGCGATTTGCACCCATTCCTGCTCGTGCCACGCAGTGTGGAGCTGGAGCGGGGCTTGTTCTCTTCCTCTCTGCAACAGTTTTTTTTCCGTAATTGAAAGCTTACATCATTTTCCCTGGATCTTCTCTAAAGAGCCCCAGGGTTCTTTCGGTCTCTCCTTGGGAATCAGGCTTTGGAGACGTCTGATCAGTCTCACTGGTCTCCCCTTGATCCTCTTTGGCGTTGCCTGGGGAATAGGCACGCTCGCCGTTTCCCTGCTCAGAACATTAATAAAAACACCGACCAGCTCTGGATTGAGAACAGACCCTGCCCAACCTGCCGCTTCTGCTCAGCACGGTGGAGGGAGCCGTGGTCCCCTCTGCCCACCTGCGTGGGACACGCTCGGTGCTTCGGGTAGGGACGTGGGGACAGGACGATGCAGTTGGGCCCAGCTCAACTCACCCAAACCAGGCGTCCGGAGACCTGCACAGCGTGTAGGGTGTTTCCTGTCGTGCTGGGTGGGATCCTAGTTTCAAAAACAAACTAAATCCATCGAGGAGACCTAAGAAATGGGGCAGCCCAGCCTGCCTGGGGTCCGTGCTGCCTCTTCAGCCTCCCGGCAGGGTTGAACAGGCACCGGGAGGTCTCAAAGTCCCTGAGGTTTGTGCAGCCGCTGCTCGGCTAGAAAGGCACCGCTCCCACCAGCCCCGCCGTGCAGCTGCTGCGTGAGGAGCTAGAAACCATGGGGAAAGGGGGCAGCAAGAAACGGGGCTCAGGGGAGCCCCGGGACAGAGCCGCTCCGGAGCGCAAGTGCTTGGCAGGGCAGGTAGATGGCACTCTGAAGAAGCGGCTGCGCCCTCAGAGGAGGCGGATGGAGACAGACCCCATCCCGGGGCACGCTCTGAACGGACCTGCTCCCTGGGCACCCGGGATCGGGGCTGCGGGTGCCAGGGTCGCACGTTTGCCCAGGTCGACTGCCTGGACAGACAAGCTGCCACGGGGCAGAAACAGCAACTTCCCTGTGTGATATTTTGACCCCTTCAAATAGAGTCTTAAAATGAGTGTTTTTTTTCTTTTTTCCCTCTCTCCACAGTGGAGTTTTCTCACTTGGAATAAGATGCTTTCCCAAAGCGGGAGAGCTCTTGGGTTTACTGCCCCCGCCGCCGTGGGCACTGCTGTGGGCACGGCCAGGGCAGGCAGGGAAGCAAAGGGAAAGTTGCATCGCGGCGAGTCCTGAATTTCTCACAGACAGGTCAGGAAAGGAGCAGCAGGAGGGGGAGCGCACGCTGGCATCCCAGGGAAGCAGCCCTGGCCTCCCCGCTCATCCATATCCGTCCTGGAACACGCCGGGAAGCAGCGCGGCAGCTCCGGGAGAGCAGAGGACCCGGTGCTGCAGCTCTGCCTCCAAGCAGGGAGCTGCCGGGAGCCCCTCTCATCCCCGCGGGCCACCGAGGGCCTGCGACACAACTGCCATCGCGCCTCGTCCGTCCCCACGGGGCCCGGGCGCGTTATCCGAGCGCAGCCCCCAAGGTCCCTTCTGGCCAGGTGGTGGCAGAGCGCAGCCCCCAAACCCCACATCAACAAGGGAACTGATTTCATTATTCTAAAAACAAACAGCCCAAGGAAAGTTCAGCCTCGAGCGGGCTCCTAGAGCAAAGGAAGGAAAAGAGAGAGCGGGCAGTGGGGAATGCTTCATATTCCTAAAAGCCTTTTGTACGTTAACACATGGTGTCTGCTTCTCTCTAGTCACCTATTTATCACTCTCCTCTTTAGAGGAGGAAAAAAGTCCTGGCTTCTTTCCGAACGGCGAGTTTTGTGGCCGGGGGGAGGGGGAGGGTGCTTTAAGCATGATGCAAACCATTTGGAGTGCACCGAGAGCACTGCCAACACAAGCTGCACTATTTAAACAAGTGAGGAAATGATCGTATATACAACATGCCAGCGAGCACACACACACCAGAGGAAGTCGAGAGGGGTTTTCATGACACAGAGCGCTGGATGTCAGCGGCTGAAAGGTCGATATTTTCCCTTAACACCCTTCTCAATGACTTAATCGTGTTCCGTTTGCACAGAAAAACTTCCCAAGAATAAAAGTCTGGAGGAATCGAGGGGGGATGTTTGGCCTACTGCTGACCTTGTCCGAGGTCCTCTCCACGTAGCAGGGCTCCTGAGGGGCGACCAGCAGCGGGACGAAGCCCGAGAGCAGCCGGTCCTCTTCGAGGCTGAGCAGGGCCAGGTCCTCGTCGGGGTCCTTGTACAAGGGCACCTCCGACTGATTCACCATGGTCAGGACGTTGCAGAAGTCGGCCAGCGTCGCCCACACGTCCTCCGAGACCCTGTGAGGAGTGGGAGAGACGTGAGCGACGGCGGGCGCTGCAAGGGGAGCCCGGGAGGGCTGGGGACCCTCATCCCTGAGGGGACGCCGGCTGCCCATCCCGCAGCGCCGGGCCGGGCTCCGGAGCGGGGCTTCCCGGCATTTCGCCCTCCCCGGGCACGGGAGGCCGCTTCCCCCGCGCGGGGCTGACGGCAGCCGGGCTCCTTCCAGATGGCAGCGGAGCCGCCTCTTGCTCAATCGCAAGCCCGCCGGGAGCCGCCGGCCCAGCCCGAGGCTCCTCGGTCCGGCCGCTCAAACCCGCCCCAGGGCGCTCGCTTCGGCTTCGCGCCCTCCTCGAGCGCCCACGCGGGGCTCGGGTGGCCTGTGAGCCCTGCAAGGTGCCGCGGGCACCCGGGGGTGCCGCGGTGGCCGCGGGCGCCGCGCGGCTGCAGGGAGGCCCCCCTGCTCTTTGAACTGCTCCAGGTGGACCGAGTCTGCGCCGGGTTATTTACGGGAATCAATGTACCAGGAAAGCGCACTGAAATGAAACATCTTGTTTTCAAGAGCGTCCTGGGAGCCAGGCAGAACGAGCGGCCATTAATCACGGCCCGGCACGTAATCAGCACACATGTAACGCAGAGAGTCGCCCACGTCCCCGAGGCAGCGCCGGCCAGCGCGCGGCCGAGGAGATGAGGTCCGTCAAAGCCCTCTGCGCACAGACACCGGGAGCTGGGTTCATTCACAAAGCTCCCTCGCTTGGCTCGCCCAGGTCTGGCTGTCAGAAATGTTTAAATATGGAAAAAAATAAACAGTTGCAACACGTTTTTTCGGAGGGATCTGTCCGAGGCCCTCTGTGATGTAATGGGAAACGCTGCGTTTGTGCTACCAGCTGGAAAATAAACAGAGCTGCGAGGGTTAAAAGGAACTGAACTTTCCACGACCCCTATCTGCAAAAGAAGAAAATAATAAGAGGAATGATCCACTGCCCCACAGCCCTGATAGTTTATCCTCCGACCCGGGCTGCAGAGACAAGCACCGGATGCGATAGGGCTGCTCTGGGCCACCTCCAAGGCGAGCTGTGCCCAGGGGAGATGCGCAGGGGCCGGCAGGCTCGGCCGGTCCCAGTGCCCGGGCCGGGCTGTGCGAGTCCCGGCATATGGTGCCCCGGGCATCGGGTGGGCAGGGAGGATGCCTGGATCCACAGGGAAAACCGCAGCGCTGCCGGTACCCGCGCAGGGGATGCTCGCAGCCAGCTGCATGGGGCTGGCGTGGAGGAAAGGGGAGAAAAGCCACGTGGAGACCTCACCTGTAACCCCCCAGAATGGGGCTGCAACAGGAGCAGAAATAAGCAGGGAGGCAGAGAGAGTGGTAGGACACGGGGCAAGACAGAGCAGGGATCAGAGACGATGAAGCCCTGACCGTGCAATGGGTTTCACACGCAGTGCTAAGAAGCGCCCTGGGGACAGTGGCCAAGCTGCCACTGCTGCCACAAACATCCCTGGCAGCTAATCCTGCGCCTCGCCACCTCCCTCCTCGCCCCGCGCCGCAGCGCCGGGTCCGTCCCCACACAGCAGCCCCTGGTCCGAGCGTGAGAGCAGTCGCTGTCACTGTGCTCCTCACTCCGGGCTCCCCGCAGCGCCTCGCCACATCTGTCCTCTGCGCTGGACGCCTTAGGTTTCCACTCCGGCTCCCTTCCCTGAAGCCACCCCGGCTCCTTGTGCAGCACCCACGGCACCCTGTCACGCACAGCACCCCACGGAGCCGCCCCAGGGGCAGCCAGGGTGGCTCTACCGCCGCTCCCCTGCCTTCCTCCCGTGCCACGGAGGCAGCAGCAGCAGAGAGAGGAGCGACAACCTCCTGCCTCTGCCTCCCCGGCAGCTCTCGCACCACCGAGCTGGGCGGTGCGCACTGCCCCGCGAGCCCGTGCGATCCCCAGGAGCCCCCTCGGGAGCTTTCTCCCTTCCCAGGCCAGGTGTTGCTGCCTTATGTCACCCGCCTGCGCCGCAGCCTCTGCTCCAAGCCACCTGCAAGTGCCCCGGCGCCGAGTCGCTCCGCGCAGGCAGCCCCGGCCCGCGGCTCCCGGGGCTTTTAGCCGAGGAAGCGAGCGGGGGGTTAGCGCGAGGTCTTTCCTCCGAACGGGGGTTCATTCACTTCCCAACAGGCGCATTTACATTTGCTTATTCCTCTAGGACAGGAAAAAAAAATAAGAGTTAATTTCTTTTTTATTGCCTCAGGATTCCAGGTTTAATGTAGCTGTCAGTGCGAGCGCAGCCCAGCTGCGGGCCGACAGGACGCAGCCCGGGCCGGCGACGGCGCGAGTGCCGCGCAAGTGCACGGCCAAGTGCAGCCCGGGGCTGCACCGCGGCCACGGGATGCACGGAGAGCCGGGCGAGGGACAGAGCCACTGCCCATCGGGTCCCCAGTGGGTCTCCAAGGGGTCCCCAAGGGGTCCTCGCCGGCCCCGGGACCGAAGCCCGGGCGCTCCCGCCTAAGGCACCATCTTCGCTGGGGGAACGGGCCCGCCTGGTGATTAATATCGAGTACAATGACCCCATGTTACGAGCCTGCGGGGGCCTGTGGAGGTGGCCGTTTCCTGTGTAATACCAGCTTGTTTAAACACTAACATTCAAACTCCACAGCTGCAGAACAAACCCGGAAAGAGCGCAGCGAAAGAAGCCCTGCATTGTGCTGCCGAGCCGCGGCCCACGGCGCTGCCGCGCACATGGCCCGCGAGCCGGGGCCCGGGGGGCCACCGGCACCCCCTGCGCTGGCATCCGAATCCCGCCGGGCACGGCAGAGCTGCCCGGAGCAGGGGACAGCCCCGCCACCAGGCAGGGGACGAGGGCTCCAGCTGCTGCCTCCCATGGCACCATCCGTGTGGTGCTCCCTGCACTTGGGTTCTGCACAAGACCATCCCGCTCTCCCAGACCTGCCAGCACTTCCAGGGAGACGCTGCTCTCCCGAGGACACGCGGCCTCTCCCAACCAGCCTCTGCTTTAAAACAGAGCCCCTCTCCAGGGCGTCTTTTGGCTCCTGCTTCGCTCGACTTCACCTTCATTCTCAGCCAGGTTTACTCTAGTGAGACACCCCTCAATCCTTCCTTTGATGTCTTGATAGGGAAACTTTGGTGGCCAGCATTACTAACAGGGCTGCAATCTGGGAAAGGGATTTTCCATTTAGTCTCCAACAGCTCCAACAAGGTCTTGGCACTTCATTCAAGGCTGTGTCCATCTCTCCCCATGGGAGCTGCCATCTCAGTGACACTTCTCCACAAGAGCGATGTGATGAGAGAGATCTGGCAGATCCTTCTGGAAAGGTAAGCTCTAGAATTTGTTCAGAGCTTTTGGATTTAATTTAATACTTGGTTTAAATTAACCATTTTTAAATGCTTGCAGACAAGCTCCCCAAACCGAGAGGCCCTCAGCTGTGCCGCGGAGGAGCGCAGATTCTCCAGGGTCAGCCCTGGAGCAGATTATCCACCCAGCAGCTTCCCCAGCGATTCCTGCATTTCACCTAGCAATGGGTCCATAACAAACAGCAAGCACAAGTTTTGCTCTTCCGCACACAACCTTCTCTCCCACTCAGTCTCCTCTCCCATTTGGGTCCCAAAAGGAGGTGGACTTGACTTGAATGAAAGCAGCTGACTGCACCTGAGCCCCTCAGCCCCCTGGCTCGGAGCACGAGCCGGCCCTGGGCTGCACCATCGTTTCACCCTTTGCCTTGGAGACTGGCCTGCCCTCTCCTCTGTACACGTTGCTGCTATCTCTGCCTTATCACTCTGCTCTCCTCAGGACTCACCACTTGTATCCTGCCCATCTCTGCAGATCCCTATTGGGACAACTTGAGGGAAAGATGCTGCTCTGATCCAGCTGTACAGCAGCGCTATCCCTGGAATCATCCGTCAGTCCCCCACACATTTCTTGCCATGAAGCAAGCAAAGAGGTCACTGAATTTTAAGATATGGACCTGGCTAGAAGACCTGGGAGCACCTGCATTTAAGCAGCCTCATCTAGACAAGCAATTCCCAAGAAACAGGACACTCTGCTGCTCTGAGACAGGGATGTCCATGATCAGATTTAGCTACTACACTGGAATGGCACAACTGAAAAGGAGCCAAGGAAAGCTTGCTGAGTCCCCTTCCCAAACAGGTACGATGGGAAGAACATGACTTATTCCTCAAATAGACTCCCTAACCCCAGGAGAGGGATCCAGGCAGCATCTTTATAGCCTTCTCTCCTAAAAAAAAATCTCCCAGGGCATCCTTTGAGGCACAGCGATCGCCCAGCACAGCTAAGAGTTGGATGGATATTCTAGACCAAAGACAGGGGTTTGGGGGAAAGCTGCAGCTTCCCATCCAGGCTGCACAGGGACTGCCGAGTCCCTGGCTAGGGAGCAGATACCTGCCAAGAGGTGAGGTTCATTCCCAAGTCACTGCCAAGAAAATAGCCCCAAGGACGCAGCCTCCTGAGCCTCCCTTCCTGGCTCCCAAAGCCCTCTCCTGTGTCACTCGGTGCTGCGTGCCGAGTTCGAGCAGCGCTCACCCCTCGCACCTTTCCCTCCATCTCTATCCAACAGGGAAAGCAGCAAGCTGAGGAATTTGGTGTTTTTTCTTTTCTTTTCTTTTTTTTTTTTTTTTTATTGTAAGGACTCAAATCCAGCAGTGTGATAAATGCATCCGAGCTACAATTAGGAAGATATATAGCATCAGAACGCGAAGGTCTGGGCAGCGTGGTGAAACGCGGGCTCTCCAGAGCCCCAGCTATGTTTCCCATTATGTAACCCTGGTCATGGGCAGACAGCCAGACTCCAAATGAAAAAGAGACTCTGGCTTGGCACCGGTTCTATTTTCCTATCCTCATTCGGGGTCAGCGCAGTGTCATACAGCTGCAGAGAAAGCTCCGGGGATTAAACCTGGGAAAGACTCCAAGACCAGGACCCGGGTTCAAGTACCAGCTGAAAGCAATAAACCAACTGCCACAGCTGGGCTGAGTTTAGACGTTCTCAAAGTCTCCCCGGCAGTTACTAAGAACTAGTGCTCACGAACATGGCGCAGGCGACGTGAGCGGAGGCCTCGGGACGTACGGCCCCATCGTCCCAGGCCCTGGCGGAGCCTTGACAAGCTGCCCGGCTGGCCCGGCGCCCAGGCCGTCATCCTGGCCGCAGGGCTGGCCCCGGACAAGCTCAGCTTTAGGCGAGCTCTGGGCCTGTGCTGCTCAGGGGCTGCCAGGTGGGTACCGGACCCGCTTTTCTTCCAGAGGTTTTAGCACATTCATGGCATCCTTGCAAGGTGTTTGTGCACCTTGGGTTTTACGGTCTCTCCGAGTCCTGCTCCGCAGGAAGGACACTGAAAGCCACGGCATGGAGCACAGCGCCAGGCTGTGCCACCAACTCTGCAGCCGGTGGTGGGGCAGGAAAGCGGCGCGTCCCGCTGCAGCGGGCGCAGAGCCCATGCCAAGGGCGCACACCTCTCACTTGCACCCACAGCTTGGCCTCCGCGCTCCCTCCTCACGTGCTCTCCCCACTTCTGAGCTCAGCCTGCCCACAGACCTTGGCTTATTCCGACCTGCCTGCTGCTCCGACCCATGTTCTACTTCTAGACTTCTTTGAAGCGGTTCCTGTTTAAACCCCTGCACGGGGTGTCTGTACCCAACTGCTGAGCAGCCCCATGTGGGGCAGCAGGCCTGTGTCAACACAGAGCAGAAACACTAACCCAGCGCTCCCCTTTCCTTCCCTACCTCCGGAAAAACACAGGTCCCAGGTCATTGCCCAGGGCAGAGCTGGTTCCTTGCCAAGCATCTCCAGGGAAGCCCAGCTACTGCTGTTCCTCAGCCCCAGACCACCAACACCTGGGTCCCCGACACTCGCTTGACACAGAAGGTCTGGCCTGAAAGCCCAGCTCATGTCACCACAACCCAGAGACGTCCCCAAGGAGCACGAGCGTGAGGGAGCCAGCAGCTAACACGAAGGCGGTCAGAGAGAGAGGGCTTGGAGATGGCAGGAAGAGCAGCTCAGCTTCCAGAGGGAAAGCGATGGGAAAGCGGCCGGGCCTTCGCTGCACAAGGACGCCCCTCCTCAGCAGCAGGGCTTGGCGGAGCAGAGCCCCCAGCCCACGTGCCACGGTCCCTGGGATGCCAACAGCAACCACGGCCCTCGTCAGCCTCGTCACAAAGCCGGGCTCAACACCTGCCACGGCAGCCCCGTGCCCATCCCGGCCGGAGCGGCCCCGGAGCAGGGGGAGGCCGCCGTTCCCTGGAAGGCGCCCGATCAGAAATTCCATCTCGAGGGCCGCCCGTGGGCAGCGGCTCCCCGCGCCGGCGCCGCGGCCCGCCGGGGCCATTGGTGCACAGGCAGCGCACGTGACGGAGCCCGCGCTGAGTTCCTGCCCAAAGATGGGCAGCGGTTCACACGAGCAGGCAGCGGGCCCACACCGAGCAGCCGACAAACAGAAAACAGACTCCATCTCCACAAAATGAGGCCCAGAACTTCCTGTGTGAGATTTCCATTTCCTCAGCCAAATGAAAAAGAACTGGAGTAGAGGCAATAAACTAGGGAGAGCAGGACTGGACCTGACGCACGGAGCGGGGACCCATTAATGGTTAAGCCACTTTGCTGGATTACTCTTAATGCGTCTTCCCATCACCCTGGGTTCTGGCTCCTTTGGATTAACAATAAGACGTGATTTCAAGCTCTGGATCCGGAGTACCGGAGGCAGATGGAAAATCCTGCGGGAAAGCAGCTACGGAGCATGCTCAGACACTGCTTCGCATACTCCATACTTGGCCCCTTCACTCGATTTTCTGTCCAAAAATATGCAAATTGCCTAGTCCGCATTATGGACTAATGGGCTGGAATCAGCCAGTTTAGAAAATTAACCCTTGTTGATGTTGCAGGGCTAGAGACAAGCTGGTTTGGAAGCGGATGGGAGGCGACTTTTGGAGCGTGAGGAACAGGCGAGCTGCTCTCCCCCAGCCCCGTCCGACCAAGGTTTCCTGGTTTTAGTCAAAAAAAAAAAAAAAAACAGGCTGTGAAACCCTCACGGCTGCAAGTTGTCTTTTTCTGGAGAGGAAGACCCCTTCCGTTCAGCTGGTTGGCTAGCAGAGGGCTTAAAGGAGATGCATCCCATGAAAAGCAGATGCACATCCCAAGCACAAGGTAAAAATCCAGCTCAAATCCAGCAGCAAAGAGCACCTTGCCCCTCAGAGCCACCCCAGCCCCCTCAGTGCGAGGTCTTCTCCTGAGCTGGACACCTGTCACCAAGGGTGGCAGGTCCCCACCAAACATTCCTGCCTCAGGACCTTCTTCTAGATGAGATAGTAGAGCTCAGAGAGTGCTACATCCTGGATTAAGCCCAAATGAAGGGCAAAGGCGGTACAAGGAGGCCCAGGAAGGGAGCAGACAGCAGAAGACAGACCAGAAGATGCACGTACTGTTTGGGAAGCTCGAGAGACGTAGGAGGAGGATTCCAGGTGTCCGGGTGGCCAAGCATCCAGTCTGACCAGACCTTCACGCTGGGGAGCAGTTCCTTCAGGTCCTGAGGCAAGGCAGAGACCTTGATATCATCTTCCTCATCCTCCTGCTCCATCTCTTGTGGCTGAGCTGCAAATACAAGACACAAGAGCTGAGGCAGCTTCCTGCAGCCAGCCCCTGAGAGCCCTGAGTCTCCAGCAGACCCTTTGTCTCGGGTAGTGACAGTGAATGCACCACGGACCCCAACACCCCAGGTTTGGGGGTACAAGGTAAAAGCTACAGCCCAGAGCAAGTGCAAAGTCAGAGCTATTCCTCAGTCTCTGGAGGACAAGCTGGGATGCCTGCCACCCCTTTTACTGAGGGCAATAGAGTGCCAGCAGGTCAGTCACAGAGGTAGGATCCTGAAGTCCCAGTTTCAGGGTGTTTCCAACACGTGCCACAAAGTGCACCTTACGTCCATTCTTTCCCAAGTGTTTCTGCCTGCACACACATAGGTTTTCCTGATGGATAAACCAGCCACAACTCAGCAGGGCAGAAGTTTGGATGCCAAGGGAGAAAGAAAAGGCTCCACCAGGGAGTAAGAGGCATATAGCAAAGCAGGAACGAGAGCCTGGACCTCCCCAGGCTGCTTCTAAGCCCCTTACCTCGTGCGCACTCCCTCAGCAAGCTCGTGCACCTCTTCACCAACAGCGAGAACATGGAGAGCCCCAGGGCCGTGGCCTGTTCCTGGATGACAGAGCGACAGTCTTCAGAGACACACTCTAGGAGACAAAGAGAGAGTTGAGCACGAGCAGGTCAACGCTCCCTCCTGGCTTCATCTTGCACCCTCCTTTCCCACATCCCTCAACAACCAGGGATCTCTGCAGGGGAAAGGGGCTCTCCCAGCCCATAGCATTCTTCTAAAGAGGGGAAAGAAAGGAGGGTTAAAACAGTTCTGGGAAAGAAGGAGCTCTGGTCTCACTGCCCATGTCATGCCCCAAACCAGCTCACGTGCTGAGCCAGGGCAGCACTCAGGGCTCCCAGCACAGAAGCTGCTGTGGGAACTGATGCCTTTCCTCAAAGGAGGGCGTAAGCCTGAGTGTTAAAAGGGTAATTAGCTGCATGCTTGATCTCCATCCCTGCTGGGGCTTTAACCTCAGCAGCTGAGGAGGGGGCTCCTCCCATCAGCTCGCCAGTCACACAGCAGCTTGACAAGAGAACTTAATTGGAGCTGTTACTCAAGGAGATGCCACACAACCACAGCTTTTCCAAGGCGAGCCGGCTCGGAGCGCGAGCAAATCCCCTTGGAGCATCTACACCCAGCCAGGAACCACTTCTGAGGCTGCCGAGAGCAGCGGGGCGCTGGCTCGAGGGAAGCGCCTGGGGCTGGGCAGGAGCCACGCGCGACACAGATGCGGTGCCATCCGGACACGTCTGCCCCCCGGCTCCTTGTGCCCCGCTCCGCAGCCGCAGGGGGCACTTGGGGGCCAGGCACTTGCCCCGGCAGGGAGGAGCGGAGCTGGAGCCGGAGGGTTTCCCATTCCACGTTGGCACCTTGCGGGCTCATCCCTCAGCCGCTGTGGCACCAGCACCCGGCTCTTGGCCACTGCAGCACTCGGGGGGCAGCCCCCTCCAGAGCCCCCCAGGCACCTCCGCTGCGGGCAGAGGCTGGCACCACACGCGGGTGACACAGTATGTTCTGGGGGTTCATTTTGAGCAAAGGGCCAGGGGATTTAAGCAAGGCGGGGAGACTCCGTGGCAGCAGGGGTTAGCAAAACACTGGCGGTGCACAGAACAAAGAGGGGATTTTAAAAATAAATCATTTCAGAGCAATGAGGAAGGGGGTTAAAAACAGCCATAAGACAACTTTAAGATACACCTCGAAAACACAGGACAAAATGACCTGCTCTTTCAACAACCAACGGGTCCGGTGCCCAGCAGGGAAGACGCCACGGGTGACACAGGGTGACAGGAGAAGTGCCCGCCAGCCGAGCGAGGTGCTCTGCCCTCGGTGCCAGGGCCGAGCAGGCTGCAGAGCAGCGGAGGGAAGTGCTGCCCATCAGGGGTTGTCAACTTTCGGAGGAAACATAAAACTAGAGATGTGACCGCTCTGGGACAGTAAATCTCTTTCATGAAGCCTTTCCCACAATTAGGAGTGTTAGTCCCAGCGCTCTGGCCGTAGTCCAGTCCAAGAAATCACAGGCGTCTTCTCTGAGCTCCCTTCTCCCCTCGCTCCAGTTGGGGACCCGATGCTCTCGGCTTCCCAAGGGGACACGGGGTGTCCCCGTGGCCGTCGCGCTGTCACACGCGAGCGCTGGCGGGTCCCCGTGTGGCCGCAGCTCTGCACAGACAGCGCTGGGCACCCCGTGAGCGGCTCCAGGGGGACATTTCGGGTGGGCATTACCCAGGGGCGCCGGGCCCCGTGTTCACCCCCAAAAAGGGGGCACGAAAGCCTAAATTCGCCCAGAGGGGATCTGATCAATATGTATGAATACCCAGAGGGGGAATGTAGGGAGGAAGGGGCCAGGCTCTTCTCAGTGGTGGCCAGTGATGGGACAAGGGGCAATGAGTGCAAGTTGAAACCCAGGTAGCTCCATCTCCATGTGAGGAAGAACCTCTTGACTGTGAGGGTGCCCGAGCCCTGGCATAGGCTGCCCAGGGAGGTTGTGGAGTCTCCTTCTCGGGAGATCTTCCAAACTCGCCTGGATGCCGCCCTGTGCCACCTGCTCTGGGTGTCCCTGCTGGAGCAGGGACTAGATGATCCCTAGGGGTCCCTTCCAACTTCAACCATTCCGTGATTCCGGGATAAAAGGGTCATTTGCTCCTAACTCCAGCTCAGCTACTGCAGGCCATGCCACCTCATCACGACATTAAGCAAAGCTGCCAGGGCTCCAAAAGCTTCTTTGGAGGCCCAGCCCAGGAGTGTCCCTTGGAGGAGGGAGTCAGCACCGCGCCAGCCTCCCTGCGGGCAGGGACGGTGCCCAGGTGAGAGCGCAGCGTGTTTCTAGTGCCCGCAGCCTCACCAGCACCAGCTATTCAGGGCTCGTGCTAGAGCACGAGAGGAAGCCCCATAAATTAGGCGAAACTTTCCCTTTGTGTGTTTTCATCGCTTTCCTTGGGAGGCAGGAAGCTCCAGCGCTAGCTGAGCTGCAGCTCGGAGCTGGTGGTCACTGCACAGAGGCCGGGGGTGGCAGAGCCCCCGCCAGCCCCCGAGGGACCCCGGGGACTGAAGATGGTCACGGTGCGGGCACAAGTGCCCAGGGAACTGAGGGTGCCTGGACAGAGGCTTGGGGAGTGTTTTGAATCTTGGGCTCTCCCCTGTCTGGGTTTGCAGCAAGGTGCCCGGCACCACGTGGTGCAGCCGACCCTGGCTGAGCACAACCAGCTTTGGGGTGAGAAATACCCCAAAAGAGACAGCGCCGCGTTCGCAGGGACGACGGCATCAGCGAAGTGCCCGCTGTCAAACCCCATTGCCAACCAGGGCTGGGAGGCTTCTCCATGGGGAGCTGCTTCTCGGCCACCTGCAGCCTCATGGGGCACCTGCGACTGGAGCAGCAGAGCGCTTCACACCACCAATGTCCTCCAGCGCTTTGCAGACTGAACGGCAGCCGGTTAACCCGTGTTTCCCCATGCCTCACGGGCCGGATTTGTCTAGAAGATCCATCTTTCCACGCTGGGATCAGCGGTTAAAGCCCTGCAGCCCACAACAAACCCACCATGGACACCAGGGCTCACCGGCAGCAGGATGACTTTGTGGGCCACGTTTCTAGCACCACGTTATTAAGGCTGCCACTAGCTACTCGGAGACCCCTTTTTTTCCAGTTGGCTCAAACTTTAACGATTGGAGCTGAACTTTCCATGCCGGGTGCCTGTCTCAGGCTGGATTCTTCCGGGAATCTTTAGCCAAAACAGTTTGACTCCGTGTGAGAACGAGGTTAGGAAACAAGAGAGCGGCTCACCCGTGTTAGCAAAGAAGCAACAAAAAAGAAAAGAAAACAAACAACCCCAAACTTACAACCTTTTCCTTGAGCTAATCTAGGAACTTCAAATCCTGGAAATGGGATGTGAGATTTTGCTGCAGAATAACCCCCTTGAACAGAGAGCTTTCCTGTCCTACTAGAAATCTGTCCGTGCTTGGCCAAGTTAGAAACATCTGAAACACAGCAGTTTTTCCACATTCAAGAGCAATTCGTTTTAGCAGCTAAAACCTTCTCAGCCTGCACCCTCCTGAGCACGGCCCATCCTGGAGACCCCTGCACATCCCACCCGGCCCGTGCCAGCCCGGCGCGAAGGGCGCCTGGCAAAACCGTCCTGGCACCGCTCATGCCATGAGCTGGAGCCAGACCCAGGTCCTCCAACCTCCCTCCAGGGAGTGCAGGGAAAAGGGATGGGAAAAATGGGAGCTCGTGAGCACCCTGAGCGCAGGGGCAAAGCAACAGGAGCTACCAAAGGGCTGCTTTTCCCCTAAGGATTGCAAAACCGCCCCGAGCGGCATAGAGCCCTCCTGGCTCTTTGCATGCAGGAAAGAGAGGGATGCTCCAGGCGGGCACGGTCCGAGTTCCTGCACCGGGAGGCAGTGGCCACCTGCGCCGCCCCGACTCCGCCGGCAGCAGGATCCAAGCCCGGCTTTCGGCGCCCATAAATCTACCTGGCGCGAGGAAGGGGGAGCAGGGGGAGCGTGCGGGGAGAGGGAAGACAGAGACGCGGCGAACGGGGACTTCTGCAATGGGGAGAAATCTGTATTTCTCTGAGAACATTATATTCATGGAAAACATAAACCAACTGTCGTCAAAGTCGTCCGAGCTCAGGAAATGGAGCGGCCGGGAGAAGGCTGCCATGTGGCCGGATGTTATGTATTTCTAATTAGTGCTATACATCTTTCAGCAGCGAGTGTCCTTTTGCTGGGAAACACAACGCGCTGCCCTTGTTATTGTAACTGTCAGGGAGTGCTTAAACAGATAATCTCCAGGAAAAGTGATAAACACATCCCCGCTCCCGCTAGGGCGAGCGGAACGGCCGTGCCAAAGCGCTCCCGGGGCAACGCGACCAGCCGCAGGAAATGGGAATGGGAAAGAGCCGGCGATGCGGGCGCTTGCTGCAGGAAGCTTCTCGCCACGGCGCGAGGGCCACGTGCGGGCGGAAATCCCGGGAAGGCCACGTGAGGCCGGAGGCTCCGTGCGAGAGCTCCCGGCTGCTCCACTCGCCGCAGCAGCTCCCGGGCTTGCAAGCGAGCAGCGAACGCGCTCGTGCATCCAGCACTGGATCTCGGGCAGCTCCAGCAAAACCAGAGCGGGATCCGCTTTGCTCCCCGGAGCAACGGCTGAACTCGCCTTCGCTGGTGACGCCGTGGAGGACCAACCAGCTCCGTGAGAGCCCGGGGGAGGTGACACAAGGGAAAATGCCGGGGTGAAGGTGCCTGGCTGATGTGTCAGCAGCTCACGGCGCAGAGGAGACAAGTGATTCAGGCCAGGAGCCCCAGGCTGGGAGTTTGGAGGCGGTTTGTTTGCTCCCTTATCGCTCAGCCCGAGTGCTCTGCTCGTGAGTCACCCGCGGGCAGACAACGCGCGGGTCACACGGGCAAGCGGAGCCCGGCTGCCCACGGCGGAGGCCACGCACGCTCCCGACAGGAATGCGGAGCGGCCAGGACCGCGGCGGGGCCGGCGGGAAGCGCTCTCAGCCACGGGGTATTTCCCCAGCAGGCCCCGTCGCGGAGGCTTCGTGAGTCACAGCTGCTCCCGGCTCTCCTGACGGGAGCTGGCGAGTCACACTCCCGAAGGAGCTCGGGAAGGCGCTCGGCCCTGCAGAGAGCCCCGGAGCTCGCCAGGCAGCGCTGAGCTTTCCCGGGACGACGCTCCCTGTCTGCAGATTTGCAGGTAGCAAACACGGCAGCAGACCCAGCCCTGCTAACCTGCATGGCGGAGAGGGCTCCATCCCTCCCAAATCCACACCGAAAGTGTGGCCCTCGGTCCATGTGCCCGGCCCAGCGTGTGCCCATCACATTGCAACTCATCCACGTGTTCCCGAGGTGTCGGAGCCGCCCGGGAGCCTGCGGCTCCCTCTGCTCCACGCTGAAAGCCCGGCTTGTCGGAGGGAGGGAGGCCGGGAGGTGAGGAATGCTGGGGACCTGGGGAGGACGGAGCCACGCTCCCTGTGGAAGCCATTAGATATTCAACACTTCATTTGTTTCCAGCCGTTCGGGGCTGCAGCGTGGGGCTCGAGGACGGGAGGCTCTTCTCTGACGTAACCAGGAAGCAGCTGCAAAATTAAGGAATCCCTCATGACATCATAAAAAGGGTCGACGGTTTACAGGGGGAAGGTATAAAAATTAATGACATATTCCCACCCGAAGCAGCAAAGCTGCCCGAGAGGCGCAGAGGAAGCGGCACGCTCAGCGGCACCGCGAGGCCACCGGCTCCCGCTGCGCCCCTGCCCGGCATCCGCACCCGGCATCCGCATCCGCGTGCCCAAGGGAGCTCTAGGGTGGCGAGGGGAGGATTTGAAGGCCGCATTTCTTGCACGTTTGGGATTGCTCAGGAATTGCTGACGACGACTGTGATTTGGGGAGGACTCGGGCACGGCTGGTTCTTCATTTCCACGGGGAGCAGAGAGGCAGCAACTGCCCCAGCGAGCCCCGCCGCTCGCCTTGAGGACGAGCACCGAGCCGCTTCCACTACCAAAAGGGAAAAGGGTAATGGTTTAAAATTAACTGCAGCCTTTTCCAGGAAATATCAGTGGAAAGAAGCAGCCATTTTTAGAAATGTTATTCTCAGAAATTTCCTGAAAAGACCCATCAGTCAAAACACAGATTGAAGCCGTTTCCACGTGCGCCGAGCAACACTCGGAGCCCTCTGCGCGTGGGGTTCCCGACCCAGCCGGCACAACCGGGATCCCGGGCTGCATCCTGCGGTCCCAACAAGGCTGCAGGAGTCAATTTTGGACACATGTCATCGCACAGAGTGACAGAAACGTTCCTCCTGGCCGAGGGCACTGGTGCATGGCAGCTTTTGCTACCTGCATTCGCCAGCTCCAAGCAGACAAAGGAGCACAGCCAGGGCTCAGCACCTCATCCAGGCTGGCAAAGCCTGGAGGGCCGCCACAGAAGCTGGTGTTTTGCAGCAGCAAATGCATCAGATCGGAAGCCAGCGCTGGGATTGCAGCACAGATGCAGCAAAACCTTTGCCAGCCGCACAGCTCTGTCCCCAGAGCGGCCGGCTCTGCTGCCAACGCTTGCCAGCAAAGTGTTTGACCCGTCTGGCAGCCAAAAGGCTGGCAAATCCAAGCATACCCGACTCCAGGCTAGCTAGTGTGGCCTCCAGGCTGGCAGGGCGGCTCATCTCGGAGCTGCCTGGCACCCGCTGGCTCTCCCTGGGGAGGGAAGAGCCCGTCGGGATGCGCCGGGAGGCTGCGGAAGGGCCACAGGGCAGGCAGGGCACGGTAGGGTGAAGAAGAAACAGGGAACGCTGCAGGAGCGCAGCAGAAGAGGAGGAAAATAGGGATGATGGAGACACAGGGAGAAATTAAGTGTGCTGCAGTAAGGCGGGGTGGCGCAGCGCGATGTTGCTGCGGCGAAGCCCTCGAGAGCCTGTCCCTGCGGTGCGGCCACCTCCTCCTCCCTGGAATACAGCCACAGCAGGGCCGGAATCCGGATTCTCAACCCCAAAAGCACCGGTGAGGAACCAGGGCACACGGCTGGCAGCAACCGAACCTTTGCGGGGGCTTCGCGCCGTGGGGAAAAGCCGAGGAGAGGAGGTGCCCGCAGACGGGCACGCTCAGGGCAAGGGCCTTCAAGGGGCAGGGCTGGCAATGCCAGGAGCCTCCGTCTGGGCACTTTCTCCCGCTTGCTGCTCTCCTCTCACCGCTTCCTGAGGGAGCAGAACGCCCGGCGGTTTGCAAAGCCCAGGCCAAAACCTAAAGCAAACCCCGCGCCGTCCCTAGGCAGCTTTGCCCCTTCCAGGGAGGCAGCCAATGCCCCCCGGCCTGAGCTCCCAGCTCCCTGCGCCAGGGCCCGTGGGCACCTCCGGAGCCTGTCACCCGCAGTGACAGTGCCAGGCTGTCCCCTCGACACGCAGCCACCCCAACCGGGTGCCTACGGAGCGCCTTACCTAACACTTTCCGCTGCAAGACCCTGCTTTTAGTTCCGAGCGCCTCTGCCAAACTTTAACCATTTAGGCTGCAGGCCTCAGTGCCAAAAGCTTTCCTCGAGCTGAATTTATGGGGAAAATTTCATCTAGAAAGGCTCGGGCATTTGCCAGAATGAGGTTAGGGAAAATACATTGTTCTTGTCGAGCTAAAAATTCCCGGGCCATTTCAGTGAAATCCCCAGCACCTTCACACGTCGCAGCAGAAACCAGAAACCTGGCAGGGGAATCACTGCGGGGCCCGGGGGGCATCTTTCTGCCACCCCTGCTTTGCCAGGGCGGATCCTGGCAAAGGACGTGCCACTCGTGCGGCTCCTCCGCTCCAGCCCGAGCGGCGGCCGCCTCATCTGAGCAAAACCAGGAAAAAAGCGAGCGAAAAACCGGGAGAAAAGTGGGGCAAAACAGCACCAAGGGGATGCTATGGGAGCAGGCCCTTGCAGGACAGCAGCCCCTGCATTTCCGAGCGCTCTCCGGTGGCAGGAGCCCGTGCAGTGCCCAGCAAGCCCCGTGCCAGCGGGCTGAGGATCCCAGCGGAGGCCAGCCACATTCAACAGGGCAGCTTGCTTTTCCGAAAGCAACGGGAATTGCACACACACGGATTATGGGTTACGCTCGGAGAAGGTGAAGACGAGCGCTCGAAGCTCAGGAGCCCCTGATTTAGAGCTGCCTAAGTGCAAAACGCAACTTAACTCCGTCCTGCTCGCGCATCACAAGGCAGCTCCTGACAACGCACGGCCTTCTTCATCCTGCAGGATGTCGTTTCTGCTGGCATGGAATGGCACAGGTCTCCTGGAGGAGCTCCTTCTGACGCGCTGAGTCTTGCAGCGAGGCTGAAGGCTGCAGGAAGCAGCAGCGTTTTGTGGATTAAAGGGTGGCTCAGTGCTCTCCTGGAAAACTCGCCTCAGTTCTTGCCTTGGTCACAAGCTTCCAGGGAGATCCTGAAGTCACTTCAACCACATTTAGCTCACGTGGTCGGTATTTGCCTGTCCCTCGCTCACTGCTGGCCACAGGGAACGGACAGAATTAGATTTACAGGCGCTGAGCAACCACAACTGCAGCTAAGGGGAGCTCTGCTTTGAAAACAAACAAGTGCAACACATGAAGGACTGCGCTTTTAGGACAAAGTGAGCACAAAGAAAAACCCCAGAAAACCTACAGTTCACCAGCTCAGCTCCCTACCTGTGCACTCGAGAGAGACTACGCAGGAAGATCTCCAAAGCTGAGCCGCTTTAAAGCAGAAACTCGGGAGTTTATACTAGGAAATTTTGGGGAATGAAGCTCCCAGCTCTTCCCTCGTTTCGTACAGCACTGAGCATGATGATAAAACTTAACCCGGGACTTCTTGGGAAGCTCCTACATGAAGGGAAGGGCATTTTACAACTAAAGGACAACAAGAAGAGCGACTCTAGGATCTTCCTGCCACGTTGTCATCTTCTTTGCCCCAGGAGGCCTCCTTATCTGCACTAGGTGCCTCTCTAATGGGGAGGTTTCGGGGGGCGCAGGCTTCGATGCCACCTCTTTGGGTTAGGAGCCCTCACCATGGCCCCGTGCATGCGAGTGCAGGCGCAAACCCACAGCAAAACTGTGCCAGGGACTCCCCATCCGAGCACCAATATTAGGAAACATCATCTCGGTGCTCCGAGGAGTCGCAGCGAGCTGGAGCCTCGGGCCCTCAGCCCGGATTCCTTGAGCCTCTGCGCCCTGGGACTCCGCTAAGAGGCATTAACCTCCCGCGGCCGCTAACAAGCGCACGGCTCAACGCTTTAACGCCAAATTCCTCTTCTCTCCCGCGATCTGCCGCGCGATTGGCACCACCGTCAAGCTCCCCGGGGCCGCGGCGCTCCCACGGCTGCCCATGTGCAGGGAAAAGCGGCAGAATTCCCGGGAGCCGCCCCTTTGCCTTCCCGCCCCGGGAAAGCCCGGAGCGCAGGGAGCCGCGCTCCCCTGCAGCCCGCGCCGCTCCGTTTCCTGCAGAGATTTGGAAACCTGCTGCAGTTCCAAGGCGAGCTTCGGTTTCACTGCGACCAGCAGCTCCGAGACTCAGAGTTACTATATAGCCGAATAAAATATTTTTTCATAAATTTAACGCCAGCATGTCTGTGTTTGGAAACTTTGAAAATCCATGTTGTATGGTTTACTGCGCTGGAAAAGGTGCCAGCAGAGTTTCAAAGGAAGGGAAGTGTATAACTGTTTCCTTTCAAATGCATTTTCCAATGGGATCCATTGAGGGAAAAGGCTGGAACTAACTAAAACATTATTAAAAACTGTTATGAAAAGAGACAGAGAGATGGAAAAAGATAGACAAAAAGTCCAATACACAGCCGAGAGGGAGGGAGGGAGCCGGGCGGCGAGAAAGGGGATACGGGCAGAAAGACACTTTGGGTGGGGAAAACGGGGCGAGACGGGGAGTTTTATCTGGCAGCCCCTGCTCGTGGTTTCGTCCCGCTGCAGATCGATGGATCGGCGGCGCAGGCGCTGCTGGCCCGGGGGCACGGGGCGAACGGCAGCGCTCACCAATTGCTCACCCTCGCTTTGCAACCAAAAATATTCCCGGGGAAGCAGCCACCCCAGGCGGCCGAGCGCAAACGAGCACTACAGACCTGAAGCAATGCCTCGAGCCCCAGTGATGGGCAGGACTGGTACCCTGGAGGAGCTGCCCGGGCTGAGTGGACGGGCGCTGTCCTGAGCCGTGCGCCGGGGCTCGGCTCCGCCGGCCGCACGCGCCGGGTCGCTTCGTTCACCAGTCGCCGGCACCAGCGCGGCCCGGGAGCGTGCGCGGCCTCCAGGACACCGCGGGGCTCTGCGCTGCCCGCTGCGAATGCTCAAGGAACCGGGGTCCCTAATACCCAAATAACGGGGGTCTGTAAATAGCCAAGTAATCTGGGTCTGCAAATACCCAAGTAACAGGGGTCTGTAAATACCAAACAACGAGGGTCTGCAAATACCAAATAAGAGGGGTCTACAAATACCCAAGTAATCAGGGTCTGCAAATACCCAAGTAACCGAGATCTATAAATACCAAATAACCAGGGTCTGTAACTACCAAATAACAAGGGTCTGCAAATACCCAAATAACTGGGGTCTGTAAATACACAAGTTACCAAGGTCTGTAACTACCCAAGTAACCGGGTCCACAAAGTGCAGGCTGGGTCCAAATCCGCTGCCCTGAGGTACTGGCGAAGCCCTGTTTTCGCTGCCCTCCGAGGTGAGCAAGGGGTGGAAAGAGGCTGCAAAAGACGCTCCGTGCGATGCCCAAGTGACCCGGCGAGGGGGCCGGGGTGGGAGCGGAGCCGGGAGCGGAGCCGGAGCCCGTCGGCTTCGCCGGGCTTCAAAGAGCCAGGCTGGGGGTGGGCAGAGGCCGGCGGGGGCCGCGCAGCTCCGGGCCTGCGGTTCTCCGGGGTGCAGGAGCCGTGGGCTGTAGCGCACATGTCGAGGGATGAGGGGAAAAAAATAAACAGACAGACAAAAGAATGAGGATGCGCTGCCAATTCCAATTGTGCTGCTTTTCTTTTAAATGCTTATCAAGCTGAGAAAGAGCAGAGTTCTTGGAAAACAAGGTTTCCTTTCTTCCAATGCCAGTGTCAAACACCCTCAAGGACGGGTACTGCGGCGGCGCTCGCCCCGTCCCACCCGCCGCGGTGCGGGCGCGCGGCTGACGGCCCTGGAGTTTGGGGCAAAAAAAGAGCGCTGGGATTTCTTTTTTTATATATATATATATTAACCTCCAATCTGGCTGGGTTCAAATTATGGCCAATTACCCACCGACACTTCTCGCTAATAAAATAAAATTTTTACGGGCGCTAATTACTGCTTTCGCTGAGCTGCTCGACAGGAAGCCGCCGGCTGCGGCGCTGCAGCCGGCCCGGCACCGGCCCCTCGGCACGGCCGGACCGGCACCCGGCTCCTGTTCAGAGGTGGCTGCGCGGGCGCCGCGGGGCGGGACACCTTGGGAAGAGGTGGGAAGCGGCGGCCGGGCCCGGCCCTGACCTCCACTTCCCGCCTCTTTCCAAGTGGGAATGGAAGGAGACGGAACCGCGGGAGTGGAGAGGCGCAAAACAACTCGCGGGGGAAACGCGGAGGCTCCCGGCGGCGCCGCGCGGCCCCCCAGGGCTTCCCAAACCGGGAAAAGGAGCCGCGATCCCGGAGGTGGCCACAATCCCGGAGGCAGCCACGATCCCAGAGGCAGCCGCGATCCGGCCCTCCCGGCCCGCGGCTGCGGGAGCCTCTCCCAGCCGGGCTGCCGCGCAGGTACCCGGGCTCCGCCGGGGAAAGGCGGCGCCGCCGCCTGGATTAATTCTCCTTCCTTGAACAGGATTACTTTAATTTTCGAGGCCTAACGGAGGCCAGCTGGGGGGAGCGAGGCTGCGGCCTCCGCGCGCTGCTGCAAGCTTGCACCGCGCTCCGCGCACACACAAAGCCCTATAAAAAGGATGCACTGCAGCAGGATATTTTTAGTCCTGACAATACGGCACTAAAAATACGACTTTGCTAATACATCACTACAGAAATATTCCCAGTGTCCATTCAGGAACGGTTTAAAACATTTATTTTTGTTTCCTTCTTTGCAATGGTCGGAGAGGAGGGAGAAAAATAGAAACTCATTGATAAGAGGAAACGAGAGAGACATGAAAAATTGAAAACTACCTAAAAGCTCATGGAGAGGTTTATTTTATTAGTTCTTAATAAATATCTTGCAGATTTCCTCAGGAAATACACCAGATCACATGTAAAATAGTTTGGTACTGATGTCAACTGTGTCAGCATATGAAATCTATTAGGGTGAAGCCACAGCAGGGTGATCAGCGTGCTGAAAAACTGCACGGCACCGAGGCGAGGGGGGGCGGGGGGAATCTCACGGCCCTTCCAAATTCTTCGAGAGGTAAAAAAGTCAGCCAAGACGCAGAGAGAGAGAAAAAAAGATCCCACATCCTGCTTTGCGCTGCCAGCAATGTGAAGTGCCCAGAGATTAATTCTATGTCTGGCCTGGAAATGTGACTTTAAAGCATGGAGGGAGCGGGAGGAGGAGAGAGGAGCGCGCGGGCCCGGTGCCACGAGCCCCCTCCCGGGCCGGGTTTCGACGTGGAGAGCGGGGAGCCCCGGGGGCCGGCGGCCCCGCGCGCTGCCAGCGCCTCGCGGCAGCTGCGGCGCGTCCCGCTCGG
>JAVCKT010013729.1:0-10860 GCA_032273925.1 Rhynchotus rufescens
TGACATTCTGTTCTACACACCAGTTGTGCTGCCGGGGATAGATGTTTTTTTTTTTTTTTTTTTTTTTTTTTGTATATAAATCCTTTCCTCTGAATGCACAAGTGATCTGAAAAATGTGCCTTTATCTCATGTGTCTGATCCTATAAATGCACTGTTTGAGGAAGTTTATGCTCTATTATTTTACAGAGCTGAATAGGGTCTGTATTATTAAGGAGAAGTTAGTTTCACATAATGAGGAATCCATATTACGTACTTAGGGTAAGAAATAGCAGTTGAGATATGCTTGAATAAATAATTACAAGACAGAGAGACCGAAAAGTTTTCTTAAAGATAAATAATTGTATCATACCAACAAATAACTGAAGCAAAAGTCTTGTTATGGATATAAAGAACAAAATGCCAAAAATAGAACCCTGTGGGATCATCTAACATGAAAAGAAAAAAAAAGCTGAAGGAAAAAAGTACCTAACTTGCAAATTAGCAGTGACCTGTAAGTGAGAGAGATCAATTCCTGTTGGTCCTACCATCTACACTAAACATTTTTAAAAGAACACTGTAGTTTATGGGATCAAACTCAGCAGAAATGAAAAGGCACACTAATACATTACACACAAGCCTGAATCAGCCTACAGAAAAAAAGATCAAAGTACACCTTCAAGAAGCAGCTTTGGAGTTCTGCCTCTTTTGAAATGAGCATGGACACATTTATCATGAAAATCATTTATTCTGAGGTGGAAGTGAAGTCTCTAGGCACAAAAATAGTTGCTGTTCCTGATAATCTGGGCTGCCATGTCAGTGGGCTGACTGGACATGCATTGCAAGGGTTCAGTGGTGCTGGTTCTTCCTTGGTAGGAAATGTAATCCATAGATGTCATTTATGGGTGTCAAACATCTCATACGTATAGGTCATTTTTCCTGCACTAACTTAATTAGTGCACAGGCAGTAATTTAATGGTAAAAAAAGAAGGAATCACAGAACATTCTGCTCCAAAGGGCTTTAGAAAGAGAAGGCGGCAAGAGAGGTGAAAAATCAACAATTAGGGAAAGCAATGTGAGCTAAAATAAAACGTTTTTCTCATTTTCCTACTGGATAAAAGTGACCTAGGAAAATGTAATTGGGGCCATTTTTAACTCACTTTGGTTACAGGCACAAAACATTAATTTTTTTTCAAACCAACTTGTTTTAGAATGAATGATACTACCTTTATATACAAGGATGAGGGAGAAAAAGAAAAAGCTTTCTTTGTTTGAACTGATTATAATTTCTATAAACTTTTTTCCTTTAGTTAAGAATAACTAGGAAAGTATTTTAGTCATCAAGATGAAAATTAAGGAAGAAAATGGTAGCATTATTAAAATGAAGAACAGAATAACTACCTATGTAGGAAGAAAATATGAAATCAGAAATACGTTGTTACGACAACGTTGCAGAGGAGTACATAAGTCAGAGACAACCATGGCAGATGTAAGGGATGTTGATGCCCAGAATGAGCTGCTTTGCGAAAAATAGGCTCTGAAATCTATTTAGAGAGAGTATAATATGTACCTATTCTCATCAATATAAATTTTAAGTATGGAGTTTGTAGACTACAGTGTCAAGAAAAATGTATATGTGCTTAACCTTAAATTTAAAAAAAAATCCCACATATTTACAGTTTAAAGTACATTCTTTCCTCATCTTAAATGAGTGATAATAACCTTCTGATAAGGATATTACATGAAGTTTATAGACTTCATGTGCAGTGATCATACTCTAGGGACTTTATCAGATAAAGGCTAAGAGAATTTAATGACTTGAAAGTGATGGAGAATTCTTCCTTTAAAATAAAATAAATAAATAAATAAATAAATAAATAAATAAATAAATAAATAAATAAATAAAATGAGGCAGGCTGCCTTTTAGCTTTGGTAAAGGAATGGCAGAATTGTTAACAGCTTTCCAAGACATGGCATAGAGAACATTTTGGAAAGATGTTCCTAGGCTAGCCAGATGGATCTGTGATGAGGTTTGAACAATATCTATGATATTCCTCATACCTCTTTCATTTTACTGGGCCTCAGTATCCTTAGAAAAAACCTGTTCATGCCTGATGTTAACATGTTGGACATCGGAGAACTGAAAAAAATAAGGAGATTGTTCATCAGCAAAGATCATCTATTAAAATTTCCATGCTGGGACTATTTTAAGGCGACTTGAGAAAGGGACCTGCTTTCAGCATAGTCCTGAAAAAAAAAAAAAAGTGTGGTGATCAGAACAGTACTCATGTTACAATGTGGGGCAGTTTTTAAAATAAGAAGCTATCTCACTGGGTGAAAAATAAAGAGAATATGCAGTGCCAATTCAGATAAAATTACTGTGGAACCTTGAAATATTCCCATTCCAGCCTTTAGTAATAAAAATTCACATAAATGGTTGCCTTCTAGTAGTTTTCTGTCACTTTTTTCTGCCTTAACCTGATTGCTGTCAGCTAGCACTTTATAGAACCAGAAAAAAAAATCGCAGTGTCACATTCTATTACTGATGTCACTTCTTTCTTAATTAGCTCACATGCATGTTCCCTCCTGTGGTCATCCACATGTATAATAAGCTATTTTGGGGATCCAGCAAAGAAATATAGGATACTATAGGATTCTTTTACTGCTATAATTTGAGGTTCAAGTGCTCAGACTTCTTATGAAGAGGGGAGAATAGATAGTGTTCCTCCTGACAGATAGCTGGGTGGATCTGTCTAGTTCAGATTAGACAGATACAAGAGCAATGTATTTCTTGAGAATGAAAGGCAACAGAAAAAAAAAAGTGAGACCCAGAAAATGAACCATGCTTATCTGAAAAGTTTATATAAGCTACAAATTCAAACACTGGAAAGTCCAAAGTAAGCTTTGACTTTTTACACAGAATCTGAGTTATCAATTCTCAATTTTTGGTTTTTCTCTCATGCTGACTTTTGCTCCTTTTTGTCCTGACTGTCACTTAATGCATCTTCCATCATTCACAATCTTTCCTTAATTAAAGTAATTGTATTATATTGTTGCTATTAAAAAAAGATACTTTCCAGAGACTGCTGTTGCAGGATTTACTAAGACCTGTGTGATCCGCACACCACTGCTCTGTTCATACCTTGTACCTCCAGACATGCCTACTTGGAAAGGAGAAATTAGTAATATACCAATGGGCTGTCAAGCTCCTGCAGCTCTGTGCACAGGACCTGCCAACAGGTCAGTGGGACATTCACAGAAGCTGAACTTCAGATGAAAGTGTAGGGAAGGAAAAATGATCTTTTTTTTTTCCCCACGTCTCTGATTCTTCTGTGCAGCCTACAAAGGAAAGGAAATTGCAACTGGCATATAAGTGAATGCACTGTAGTAATTAGGCATACTGAGTGTCAGCTGTCTAAAAAAGAATAGCCCTTAAAAATTACTAGTGACAGTGAGTTCACCTTCTTCGGCCAGCAGTGTTCTGTGCTTTATGCACTCAAGCAGATGATGACAACTGTTCTTCGGAGGTGACCCATGAGTGACTGAACATCATTTTAATAGACTACCTGCAGTGGACAGCAGTGTGGATTTGCACTTGCAAGCGCAGCAGGTAGTGAACTCTGAAAGCACATTTCACACTGGCCATTAGGCATCCCGCATGACCACAGAACGGAGGTGACACAAGGAGGGAGCAATTCCCTGGGAATATGGATCATGTTTTGCAGCCAGCTGCAGATAAAATAACTAGTTTCTGCTGTAACCTGCTATTATCTGTGGGGTACTAAAAAAATCTTCTCCCTAGGACTTTAAGATTCTCTCTGCATGACTGTACTTAATGACTGTACTCCATGGGGTATTCCTTTTCTAGTGACAGAATATTCTGATGCCAACGTCATAGTATTTTTTGTTTTGTTTTGTTTTTGTTGTTTGTATGTATGTAGGTTTTTTTGGAGGGGAATTCAAGCAAGGAGGTAATTTAATGAATAGAACTGCCAAGGATGTGTGTGTGTCTGTGTCTGTGTCTGTGTGCATGCTTTTTATTGAACTTTCTTCCAGGCATATGCACCTTTCTGAAGTTAATTGTTGTAGTCCAATGAATATATGACAGGTGTCATACATAATCCATTAACCAGGTCACAAATAAACAAAATCAATTATTCAATATCACTCTCAGTCTAATGTTTTCCCCTTGGAAACCTATACCAATGTTACAGCTTTTTACTCTTGACCATTTAAACAAAGGAATGCATGTATACAACCTAAAGTTCACTAAATAGAAGGTTTTATTTGATTAAATTTGGATATCTCAGATGTCTGTTTGAATTGAAAGGCACATGGTAATGTTTCCACACAGAATGAGAATAAAAATTTTAAACTCTGTATTTAATGGTTGCTATTCCCTTGTGGTCTCTGTCCTGGGAGTTTAGCAGACAGAAGTGGGAAACATCAGGTAAAATTAGTTTGAATATTTTAAATGAAAACTAATTTGAAATTTAAATTGCTGACAATGAATTTTCGTATTAAAGATTTATCAACTATCCATCCAAAAAATAGAATATGTAACAGAATATAGCACATCTCATTATCTTGTGTGCAGAATGGTCTTAATATGAGATCTAAGTCAAGCTTCAGCTTTAGCTGAATAGAGTACCTATCTTGGAAAGCAAAAGATGAAGGCCCATCTATGCGTATGTGAGTGCCTGACCTCTAAGCAATTTTGATGGTGTTATTAAATATATTTTCTTTGTCAGACAAAAATACATATATGTTTCCAACCATTAATGCATGTTAACTTCATTTATTTCTCCGAAAGATTTGGTGATAGCAGTACTAGTTATTTTAATCTCTTTTAAGCTCTTTTCCTGCTTACAGAAGCAGGAGGACTGTGTTTGCTATCAGTGGGAAAGGAATTACAAGTAGTTCTGAATTATCTCCAAAATGTACTTGCTAACTCCTTGTATCACATACCCCCAGTAAAAAATAATCCTATTCAGATATCGGAGAAAGCTACAGTACATAACCAAACAACCAGAATCTATTACTCGAACATGATTGCTTCTGAAAAATGAATCAGTAGCTCTGTATGGTATTGTACAAGCCGATATTTGAAAAGCTTCCTTTTCTAAAAATGCATCTGCAAAGATCCCACTACTGCTTATGTCACTCGCTGTGAAATACTATATGGTATTTTATTTTGTTACAGTATAGTGGAAGAAGGTATCTGTCAGATAGGGTTCACATTGAAGTTGTTCAGCATTACATCCTGCTCGCAGAGTTTTAAGGAAGTATCCTTACAGCTAAGATGATGGCCCATAATTGAAATGCATTGAATTCAGTTTTCAGCTAAGCTACTCCTTTATGAACTCAAGAGGAAAGGCGATTAAACAAAACAGGTGTATTTCCATTGATTTCAGGGGAGTTTTCTTCAGTCCTTCAATCTCTAAGCCTTATTTCTACATCTGTTCATCGGTAAAAGTCCTTTACCTTGTTCACTCAGAAAATACATTGTTTGAAAAGGGGATGTTTCTTATTAAGTACTCATGTAGAGATTAGCACAATAAGGATCTAATTTTATTTAGGACCTAAATATATTCCTGGGCTGCAAAAAAACAGCAATTGCTTTCCATGTGGCGAAAGATTTCTAATGTGCTGTGAATTTTCCAGATCTACACTGGGACGATAAAAGCCCTTCTAAATCAACATGACCACAGAAGGAACTAAAAATTTCTCACTAGCATGTATCTCCACATTATATATGATATTGGAATCTTAAGACAAAGTGGGGAAAGATTCTGAAAATATGTCCTGTCTGCAGAATTTCATTCACAAAAGATTGTGCTGCTTTTTTACATATAAACTTCACAAGTTTCATCTCAACCCTGTGTAACCTCTTTGGTTTTCACTGCTGTTTTTTTGTTACATTACCATGACTCCATGGATTTGTAAAACTCTGGGTGAAGGTGTTTCACAGAGATTAAGTACTCTAACGTTTCCACAGGCTAAATTTCTAAATGCTTCAAAAAGAATTGGATCAAATGAAATATGAAATATATACTGAGAACCTAAAAAGAAGAAGCTGTATTAATTCCTATTGGTTACTATTTACATACACGGCAGATTTGTATGTGTTCCTTATTGCAAGCAAGAGTGTCAATAAGAGTGACTCGTGGATCAGTTCATAGCCTACCTGGCCAGGCACAGTGACAAATATACCCCAAAGACAGAGCATAGAGCCTTCTGTGAACCTGTTTCACAGTATTTTTACCTACTTGATTAATCCTGACATGCAAACCTATACATGTGCTTAATAGTTTTGGCCTTTTTTTAATATAATTTGTCCATATTTATCTTTAAGTTGACATATTTTCATTTCCATTTGTTCATTTCTGGAACTGTTGTATTTTCAGTTGATTTCATAGGTGGACTTGACACATACTCCTACCGACAACCCCCCCAGGAACATGTTGAATTAAAGCCTCTAAAGCCCGTAGGTAAGGTTCTGGTCCAAGGGACCATGTTAATCCTTCTAACTGGACTGAAACCTAACCCACTCCTGAAATAATTTTGGCATGAGGTTACTAATAATTTAATTATAACCTAATTAAAAAATAATCCACATAAAACATGTGATTAAGTACAATGTGTCATTGGGGGCATATCTGCTAAAGCAAGGGTTAGTAGATATCACTACGTCCACCATGTTGTGCTTCAGCTTAGTGCAAGGAGAGGCTATCAGTGAAGGAAGGAGTCACTTGCTGACTTCCCAGTAAGAACTTGGGTGGCGTGTGGCTGCTACTACAGCAGCACTAATGGGATTAACCCACCTATAGGAAAGCAGAAGCTCTTATCACAAAGTAAGGCTGGTGCTCATTACTAAAATGATCATTTGTCAGGAATTTATCTATAGCATAATTACATCACAAACTTCACTAAGCTTAGTGAACTTTAAGCAATGTATGTATTTTATTTCTAGCTGCTGAAAAAAAAAATGCTTAAAAGCTACTAATCAGCTTCAAATTGATCTGTAGATTTTCACTGGAACTTCATTAGCTCTTTTTTCTCAGTTATTTGCTCCTGTAGTTAAAGCATAGTTTTCATAGTCTCTGCCAACAAAGTACTCTCCACTACCTTATGGAGTATTTTCCATTAGGAAATGCATACCATTTCATGTTATTTGAAATAAATTAAAGTACGAGAAGATATTAGCAGTTCATATATTTTGGCAGAAGCTCAGATAACTTCAAAAGGGTGATACTTCAAAGGACATTGTTGAAATTGAATATACTCATTTAAAAATTCTTGTGAGGTGCTTGTAAGTTGTTAGCCTGATGCTTTCCGTCTTCAGATTTACCTTTAGGGCCTTTCGGGTATCATACACTAGAGCAGCAATTGCATTAATATATGAAAATAAGCAATAATGAATGATTTGGCATTTGTCATAATGTTACCTACATTGGAAGTAGCAGCTTCCCTGTACTGGAATCTGCATTTTCATGAATATTTCCTGAAATGCTGTTTTTGCTGCAAACTAGAGGGTCTCCCTAAGAAATTTTACTTCTAGTACCATGCTGTTAAAAACTCCATTTCTACAGAGGTGAACATGAAAAATGGTTGCTAGATATACTGATAAGTGTTAAAAATATTTTGTCATCTTCACCACTTTGCTCATGGGGAAAGATTAGCATGATACTTTTTATAGATGATAGCTTGACTTTATATCCATTTTTCCCTTTCTCATTCATTTATCTTATTTCTTTCATAAATTAACTAAACATAGCAAGTTGAAAATACAATGTCTGTGGCTTCATCAAACTATGCAAAAGACATGTATAGTGTTTTCTGAGCACTCATATTCATTATAATATATACTTAGTGCTGCCATAATTATTAATGATTAACATGTCTAAAAATAGCTGTTCTTTTCACCCATGGGAAGAGGTTAAACTTGAACATATTCTCAAAAGGAACATTTCTTCATGCAAATATGAATGATCATAGCTTTTCTGATTGCTGTTGCTTCTTCCTGTATCTTCATCAGGCTACAGACAAGCAGAAGTGGAATCACTACCCTGACTGCATAGTTTAAATTAAGATGTGCAGAAAGGAGGACATGAGATGGCATGGGAAAAAAAAAAAAAAAAACTGAAAAACTGAAAAACTGTTCCCTTTGGAGCTAAAGTACATGGACTAAAAACTATTGTGTCTTCATGTTTCAAGTGTAGCATCAACAGCCAGGTCACTTGGTGGTAATGAGGATTTTTTCCACATGCTGCTTGATGGAAAAGAGAAACTAGGGGATTAGAAGAAGAAAACAACACTACAATTTGGTTTACATTTTTTTTTTAATTTTATTTATTTATTTTAATGGCTACCAGAGGTTAAAATTTCTGTGCCTGCCATTCCTTTTTGAATGACTAGAACTGATCCACTATTACTATAGCCTTGGTCAATCCTATCTGGAGAGACATTGAATCTCTAATTGCACAGGAGAAATAACATTTCTAAGGACAGTACGAGCTCCTGCTCACAGATTGACCCAGTGACTGAGAAACCCTGACAGTGCAGCAGTCACCACCGTGTGAGGGATTGCTGTGATTGTGAGTTTGATTTGTTTGTTCCTCTACACTCTACCACTGTGAAATCACTGTGAATGAGCATCATGGTTTTCTTCTAGGTTACACAAGAAAAGGTGATTTTCAAGCAGATATGTGAGAACACATAGGTTTATACGGGCACATGATTGTGGTGACAACTGTAAATAATATGAATACTGTTCACATGTATGTGTCGGCAAGCAGGTCACGTGCAAATTTTATAACTTGGTGAACAGAAAGCTTTTACTGTTAAAATATATTAATCTGAAAAGGATCTGTTATTTTGAGAACTTCAAGCATGGTTTACCAGCTACAGGATTTTTTCTTTGAAGAAAAAGAATTATTTCCTTTATGGTGCACCTGATGTTAAACTAAACCAAAATACAAAGCAGTTCCTTCATATCCAGCCATGTATTCTTCATCTTATTTGTATTTCTTGCAGCTAAGGAAATTAATGTCCAGAGGATTTTATATCTGCTTGTTTGTTCATAACTAACCTTTAAGTTGGAATGATTTTATATTCGCAAAGTAAAAGATAGATTAGAAGGTATGGAAATCTTCATTTTTAAGTAACTCATATATTCTTCTTTTTAGGTCGAAATAAGTAATCACCATTTCTCAAGGCTTCTGCTCTCTGTGAAGAAATATGATAGAAGAAAAGACTAACTTTGTGACTTGTTGTTCTGGAAGAAACACCTCATCCGTTCCTCACGGCATGTGGATTATTCTTCCCACAGGCTCATTATCAGCATTGTTATTTGGTAGCTCCTTGTAGATGATCTTGAATTTTTGAATAATTTACTTATATGGACACCTGTAAATTGTAAATTTTTCTTTTTTAATTTCAAGATTTTTACAATGTTTAGTGTTAAGGTACAAAAACAAAGCAAACAGTGAAAACTCTGAGAAAGATACATCTTTCTTGAGGAAGTCAGTATTTCTTGATTGATGGAATCATACTGAGCCTGGTCAAGACTGTGTTAGCAAAATGTAATTTTGGCATCAAAATATGCATTGGGAATCAAATACTAATAGTGTAAATTAACATTTTCAATGCTATATGTAAAATTTACTATGGCCACTCTTTATATTGCTTGAACTACTACATGCAGTAGAAATTGATCTATGACTCATCTTGGCCATATGTTCTAGCACTAAAATACTCATCTAATTTTTCCAATTCATGTATGGCTCTTTCTCTCTCTCTCATCCTCAACCCACCGATAGTAGTTTTCTGTGATCTGAAGGGAAGTAAAATGGCAATCCTTTATGGATGCCAATATCTAGGAACCCTTAAATGCAGAGCTGTCTAGATTTGTCTGTGATTTGCACATTTTTAAACTCTTTTCCTCCCTTTCCCAGGAGAAAGGCACACATGAATGTAAAGTAAAGGCATAAACTTTAGCCTTAAGGGCTTCTCGGGATTTTTTTTTTTAATTTTGTTCTTAATTTAAAAGTAATCAAGAAAATCTAGAAATGTGTATAAAAGTTTGTAAAGTTGTTTGTAAATACTTCTAGACAAAAAGAAAAAAGTATGTAACTCTGTGATATTTTCTGTCACCACTAGTATAAAGTGATACACAAAAGCTAATTTCTTTGGGGAACTGGCAGTCTTTTTAACATAACTCCTTTCTCTCTTCTTACTTAATATTTAAAACACTGCACATAGTTATTTATCCACAGGACCCACATGCCTCAGCATTCAGTAGAAATTTCATTGGGTCTTTGGGCTATTTCCCTCTTTAGTTCTTCTCCATTTGTGGCTTCTTTGGTGGGATTGTCAGGAAGGACATTTCTTCTGATACATAAATCTCACTTCGCCACTAGAAGCCCAAAAGAAGGCCACTAATTTCCTTCATAAACATCCTAATCGCTCTGGCTGGTAATAATTTCTGATCCACCAACATTCAGAACATGAGCCTGTTGTCTTCTGTTGAAGCACGCTTCACTTGCATTTCAAATTTGTGCAGATTTGACCTACATGAAGGCTTGTCTCGAGTCTTTCCCTTTTAAAGTCTGTGTTATTTATCAAAATGTTAACAAATATAATGAAGGCAGAGTCTGTCATTTTTAGGAGATAAGGAAGTGTGGTGTGCTACTTGCACCCATTTCCTATCTAGTTAAAGCAAAGACTGTACTGTCTTTGGAGAAAAGATAGTCTGAACATAGGTTAACCTTCCCTGAAGCCAAGTATGAAGCAAGTGCTAAGACAGTATCAACAAATATGACAAATGAATGAAACATTTTATTAGTATTCCTAGGATTAAATATTCCTCAGATAGTATGTATT
>JAVCKT010013733.1:0-16984 GCA_032273925.1 Rhynchotus rufescens
GGCCCCTTCCCCATTCAGCAGTGCACTAACATTTTCCCTCGTCTTCCTCTTGCTGTTGACATACTTATAGAAACCCTTCCTGTTGTCCCTGACATGCCTCGCCAACTCTAATTCCACTTCCTTGTCCTGGTCAGGAGGCCTGTAGTAAACTCCCACCACCGTGTCACCCCCCTTGGCTTGCCCCTTTATCCTCACCCACAGGCTCTCTACTCGCATTCCATCCTCCCCTGTGTTGAGCTCTAAGCATTCCAGTTGCTCTCTCACATAAAGAGCAACTCCGCCACCTCGCCTTCCTACCCTGTCCCTCCTGAAAAGCCTCCTGAAAAGCCTGTTGTAAATAACAACAACAACAACTTTGGCCATGCTAAACTGTATTTTTATGCAAAACACATTGTACCTGACAATATATTTTGTACTTTATGCTGTATTAAAACACTGTAATATTAATTATTATGTTGTAATTTTATTCAAAAAATATTTCAATTTTTTTAAGAGTTTCTCATCACTAGACTAATGCTATGCATTAATCTGTCAGCTATCTCAGGACATAGTAACACAGTCTTGACATAGAATATGTATCAAGTAAATCCTCTCTACAGTAGTACTGAATCTTTTGGTTTTCAACGACTGAAGAAAAACAAAGGATTGAAAATCGTCTGGGATTTGGTCTCATCAGAAAAGATTCATAGCCACTACCTATGGTTAATAAACTCAGTCCATACACATTTAAGAAAGGCTTTAAAATAAATTTTTCTCTGGCTCCTTTGACTACTAGAAGGTAAACAAAAAGGAATTTTATATTTCATATTTATAATCCTTCAACTTCACCTGAAAGAAACTTGGTGACTAGGACTAGTAGTGGTATTTGGTTGAGTTTCAGATAGTTTTCTTAACAGCATTGTGAATTATCACTCAGTCAACACAAATTAGACTCAGTATGGCTACTTTGGACTTAATACAGTTTTTGATAAGACCACGTGTACTAATATGTCAAGTAAACACAGAACATATGCTATTTTGGCCAGGATTTGGCCAGGATTTGGCCAGGAACAAGCATACTTTGAACTTGATCCATGTTACTTCAGTGTTTCTAGTTCTTTGTGACTTCTAAGAAGCTCAACAAGCACATTCATATGAACTTTTATTCTCAGGCTGTTTCAAACAAATTTTTTATCCTAACTCAATTAGAAGCAAGTGATATCAACAATATGAAAGGAGTGCAAAAAGGATTCTCTAGTAATTATTCAAGCTTCTAATGAGGAAATGTAATCCGTCCAATGTTTTCTCATCTTACAAGTGTAGTATAGTGTACTGTATTCTGCTATTCAATAAGGTAAAGTAGGCTAATTTCTGCACTTCATTTGCACTCTAGGAAAGCCTGTGAGTCATGGTTATGCTTCATATTCAGCTCAGACTCAAGTCTATGGCCTTATCTTGAAAAGCATATGTTCCTAATGTTTGTGCGTGTAAGTACTAGAGGCCTACAATATCCATGCCCTCAGAGTATAAGAAACAGCCTCGGCCCATCCAGTTCTTGCTACAGTTCTCAAAATATCCTCCTCAATATGTAACAAAGTTTTCACTGAGCTGGAAGGCACACTTATGTAACTGCAGCCATGCAACTGCCTATTACTGGATAGTGTCTTAATTTCTTAGCTGGTATTTGCTGTCACTCAGTGAGTCTCAAGGGTAGAGCTCAGTGCAAAAGTAACCAGATTCTGTTTGGTAACAGTTGAGCTAAATCAGTTGCACTGAAATGGAACAAGGGCTGCTTACACACAGCCAAGATCTTGGGGAATAAATTATTCTTTTCTGCTCCTCACTCCTTCATTTCCACATGGAAAATCAAATCACCTACTGCTCAGGTTGCCTGTTAAGAGGGGTTGGAATTCACCTACCAGAACTGGATGTTCTTCAACCTTCTCAAACTGTGACTATAGAAAGCAGCGTAACTTATTTGTGGAAGACTGGTAGTACACTTGTTCCGTGAATGAGGTCAAAAGGCTGAAGATTCATGCCCATGCTACTAAAAAAATAATTCTCAAAAAATCAAGAAACTTGGGTACAATCTGTGAAATTTGATCTACTTTGTATGCTGAGATATTTTGTCATGGAAATTAATACTACAAAGAGAGATCAGGAATGGAAATCATGCCTGTCTGTGTGTCTATACCTGTCCTTACTGGGTATTTTGCTAGATAATTTTGCATAAGTAACACAGATTTGGCTTTCCAAACCTGACTACAGAATTTTGCTTTGTACCATCATTCACTTCACTAGATTTTGAGTAGTTTCATGCCATGATTTTGATTATTTAACATGTAATTTTATTATTTTCTAATTTAAAGGTATATAGCACTTATTGTATAACCAAAAATAACACATGAACCTTCATGTAAGAGTCTCATTTACACTGCTAGTGTAAATGAGATGTACTATGTGGGTCATATTGCACGATGTAGTTCAGAGTCAAATGGAAAATTTCAGCCAGGAAGTATCTTTATCTCCACACAAAGCCAACTTCCACAGTTTTCTTTCCCTAATGGGGTATTTAGGGTATGTAGTTTCCTTCAGGTGCCCTAAAGCTCATATTTGATATTGAAGGGTAAAGAGAATTTCAAGTTCTGACCTTGGAAAGCTCTGAATGACATTCTTTGGGTATGGAACAGGGACTTCAATAGAAAGAAAAGATAGAGTCTTAAAGACCATAAGCCCACTCAGTACACACTGAGCCTTGCAAATTTGTCGGTTATATTATCGATACTTTGTTTTATTTTTGTATGTACATTGTGAGGATATTAGGGTCTCCATGGGAAAAAATAGGTCATTCATGCATAACAGGGAGCACAGTCAGGATACTTAGGATGGCTGGCCCCTAAGGCAACCTATAGTATGTATTTGTAGTACAAGTTATTTGTAGCCTCTCTTTTAAGCTCACCTTCCCAAAACTACAGCCTGTGTGAGGCTGACAGGAAAATATTAGAAAATTTTAGAGTCGGCATATATTGTGCTGTATAAACATAATTAAATGATCAAGAGGGGACTGTTTTCTTGAGTTCCTTTTCAAGTAAAATAATTTAGACTGTTTTCTTGAGTTCCTTTTCAAGTAAAATAATTTATCATTCTCTCTGCTAGAACCTCAAGGAAAATCTCTTTTGCCATGTGTTTCATTTTGCTTTTCTTAATCGAATATTACTTTATGTCTGATGAAACTGATTATTTTGTTATTTTCTAAAATTCTTTCTATCATTACCTTTAACCCCCTTGTGTTCTTGTATTGTGTTCTTGTTCTTGTATTCTTGTCAAAATACATTGGACTCTCTTAGCTGGCTAATGTATTTTCTGTAGTGGCAATTAGGGCAGTAATAATAATTAAATATCAAGAAATAAAACCTGAGAAAAACAAAGAGAGAATTAATTTCCAGTTTTGGTTGAAATATGTATTTCATATGGAAAAAAAAGAGTAGACCAGTGTTTATTGTAAAAATAATGCCAATGGATTGCATAGAAAATAAACAGACAAGGTGACGAGAACCTCATGATTTCATTTTACGGTGAGATTTGTTCTCCTAGGTACAAATAAATAATAAATAAGTGCTTGCATAAGATTTGTCTTCAACACCTTCTCTGAAATAACATCAGACATAATTCACAAAAGAAAAAGTCTATGGAATGGACTTATAGACCTTCAAAAATATTACAGGGAACAAAAGCAGACTTCAGAGAAACCGTATGAAAGATTTTAAAGTATATTGTAGAATTCAGGACATTCAGAAGTAAGGCTAATATCCTCTATATTTTCACCACTGTTTCAATGTTGGGCAACATGCACCAGATAGTGCTCCTTGCGAGTAAGGTTCCCTTACAACCTCAATCATTCTATGATTCTATGATTCATATTATTTTTGTATATGTATTTAGTACTCAAGGGCTAAGTAGGAGCCCTAATAGAAAACTACTAGAAAAATATTTTTCATATTCCATACAAGTCAGTTCTGCAAACAAGTTGATCTGATGTTGTATGGATACAGTACATTGATACAGTTTGAGGAGAGAACTCATCTGATTGAACTACAAGAATACATTTTTGCTAAACTGTACCTTCCCTGCAGATATTATATAAATTCTATAGCAACTGCCATACCAGTCAATTGAACATATTTTACAGACTTCTATATTTATTAATGACTTAATTAGAGAGAATACACTGTATTATTGAATGAGAATATATAAAATGGCCATCAGATTGAAACCCTGTTCCACATCAAAGATTCGATTTAGCCAAGCATGTAAGTATATGCATGATTTTAGCCATCCTAGTCTTCTTTGGATCAGTTAGCTATCTCAGGTACTTACAGGATGTGTAAATATTTTGCCTAAAGATAGATGAAGAGGAAAATGGTTTGCTCACACGAATAACCTTAATGAGAACAAGCAAAACCAGTTTTTCCTTTCACCATTTGCATAATTCATGAATCTAAAATTACACATTCTTTGACAGAAATGTTGTAAAAATAATTAATTCTAATAAATATTTCTAATAATTTCATCGAATTCATGCTTATATCAGCAATTGTTCTGAGGTACCTCCCCAGTATGCGGAACCACAGGTTCTGTATCTACTTTGCTAGCCTTACTGGTAAGATTGTAGTCTTCCATCTTCATGTATCCCATGCAGTGCATTTCCTACATGAAGGAGTGTACTTTCACATGAGCAGATATCCCTGAACAGACTCTAACCGTTGCTGTAGCTCTCAGTCCTCACATATTCATTTCTAGTTTCTAATACTTCTTTAGATAGTGACTCAGAAAATTCCTAAGTACCTTGTTGACTTCATGGACATTAACTATCTTCATGTGTTCTTGATGACTGTTTTATGATTTGGCTTTTAAACTGATTTCCTAGAATCCACTTTTATTGCCATGAAAAGTAACACAAAAACCCCAAAGGGTTAAAATTTTATATCTTGCCACTGATATAAGATGAAACCTTCAAAGAGATGTTGCTATACCTCTAAGTGCATTAAAACACAAGTGAAAACTGGTGCAAACTGGTAATGAAAGGAATTTCATAGAGAAGTTCCTAATTATCAAAAACTTTGCATCTTCCTTTTAAAATTTGGAAAATTTGTATCAGTAAAAAGTGGGTAAAACTTATTAGTCTGATGAGTTTTCATTTTTTTTTTTTTTACCTTTGGACAAGCAGAAGGTGGTAAAGAATGAGGTCCTCAGTTAAAGCTGGCACTCAGTCTCTGCCCTCCCAATTTATTTTCATTATAGAAGCCTTCTGAGAGAAGGAAATATTGTTTGCCATGTAGAGGAATATGTAGAGAGAGCACCTTACACAAAGAAATGAGTGTCAGCGTCATATTTGAGTGTCCTCTGGTTGACTATAATAACTATCTCCACCACCCTGCTGCTGATATATATTTTCTGTGTATGCTATTATCGGTCAAGAGAAAGACAGTGCCAAATACTCTGAGGTACCAGAATTACAGTCTGTGCATTTCACATAGATTTTGTTGCTATTTGTTTTTATTCTGAATTTCCTGTTCAATTTAGTGCTTTGGCATCTTAGTACATCAAACCCTGGGGTGCCTGTAGGCTATATCCTTAGTCCATTCTGCACAAGAAATTAAATGAAATGAAGAAAATGATTTCTCTCAGCCAGCTTGTGCTATCTGGGAAATGGGATTTCCACCACCCTGCTGGTATGAAAGATGAAAACAAAAGGTTGACCAATATGAAAGCTAAAACCTGAATATCTTTTTTAGCTCAACTCTTTTTGTGGAACAAAATATTCTTTCAGAATTTCTTCTTCGTATTGACTTATCTGAGTAAACAGCCCTTAGTTAATAATGCAGAACACATGGTCTTGTTTTGATAAGCACATCCGCAGGGATTTATGCCATTCAGTTAGAACAGTGCTGCTAGTCATATATTTTTGTACCAAAACCTGGGCAGCCCATGTTAATTTATGGCCAACAAAGACTTTTTTGAGCCTTTTGGTCATCACTGTTGAAATAAACTGCAAAGCACAGTGATTTTAAGGACTACATGAGGTCTGCTGTATCAAGTAATGTTTAAAGCTGCCATTCAGGCTTGGGGTTAGAAATGAGAAAGTCACAAGAACAGTGCTCTTGATCTCATTTGGGTAAAAGTAAACAGACAGTATTGCATGCATTTCAGTTTCATCCTCCTTGGCACCAAATTACACAGCAGTGTGAGAGGGAAGCTGCAATTTCTTTGGGCTCAAAAGGAGAGAGTTGTACAACAATTTAAGTGATAGCTAAAAAAGTGGAGATTAAGGTATGGTTGCCATAAAATACTCCTATGCTGTTTAAAGTGTTGTAGCAAGGATTAATAAATGAAATAGCCTGCAGCTAATTCAGCCTATTAATGATATCTGAAATCATCTAAGATTTCACAGCTCAGGGTAATACTCATGACTCACTGCCAATGTGTCATTGCAAATCTTTACCTTAGAAGCGTGATTAAAGAATTTTGATTTTTTTAAATGAACAGGAGAAATCTAAGGCAAAATGTTATAAGTAAAAATTTTAAGTCAAAGAAATATTCACATTCCTGTTGCTGGAACAGAAAGGTCTTAAAGAAAGCACATTTACTGTAATTCATAATGTTAATGGACTACTACATGTTTCCATACATCCTGCTTTATTTATGTGAGTCTTTGTCTACAAATCCCTCTAAAATAATTAATTTCTCTCCCCTCCCTTCCTCCCTTCCTCCCTTCCTAGCAAAAAAAAAAAAACATTAGCTGGTGATATAAAATGAACAGTTTGAAGGAAGGTGTGAATTTAAAAATAAAAATAAAAATAGGACCATGTGGAGATTGGCAACAGCAATAATTGCTCATACAATGGAGCTTATCTACCTTGCTGTGCAGAAATATGAGGTTTCAGAATCTTTCTGTTAAAAGAAAACTCCGGTAATACTCAGTTTAATGGTTACCACTGTAAAAAACAGACAAAATAGCCTGTTCCAAATATTTATTACATTTTTTCCTCCTAGATATTTTGTATTATTCTTATTTACTTTCCCTTCCTAATAAGGATTAATCATTTTTATTACAAAAATATTCAATGAAATCAATGCACTAGATTCTACTATACTTACTCATTTTCATCTGGAGAAATTATTTGCTAATCAATATCAAGAAAAGTTTCAGAATATGATCTAATCTGCAGATTTACACTTATTTCAAGTGCCAGTTGCACAATCTATTTATCTTTTTTTTTTTTTCCTCAGCAATATAAATTGAAACAGCTTTTTTTTTTTGCCATTTGGGTATACTTTAATCAATCTAACCTCTAGTAACACAATATATTTCAAAGTGAAGAATCTATTGCAGAAAAAGCTGTCCATAATTTGTGGTTAGTAAAACCTCCCCGATTTAGAAACATTTAGAAGTAAAATATATGATAGTACTAATAGTGAGTAAAAGAAAGAAATTTGTACATTTGTAGCTAGTAGTAGCCAAAAAGTTAAAAATAATGGCAAGGACATTTCAGTTTAAGAATTTGAAGTTCCACACTAACCCCCTAATTCATGTTTCACAGCAGTTTTAATAAACAGTTTTCTTCCTTATGCTGTGCTCTTCTATACCTACTGTGAGAGACAATAGACATTTGGGACTGAAATGAACACTAAGCTGCAGGTCAGCTTGTATATGCTGATTCGTAGGATTATAACAAGAACTATTCCTGAATTTCAGATTGAAATACCCACTGAGATCTCATAAAGAACTATTTAAAGCCTCCACAATACCTTTGCAAAAAAAAGGTCAAATAAGAATTGCAAGCAGAGAAGCTGCTGGAGATCAGCAACAAGATTGAAACTAAGGAAACTAAAACAAGCCGAAGACAACAAGCATGTTATCAGCCTCCTATCTACTCTGAGAGATTTGATAACAACTTTGAAGGTCCTCTGGCTACCATGTAATTCTGTCCCTTAACATCTATAGTCTGATATAACCAACTTTAAGGTTAAAGGAGGTACTCTGTCAAGAGTTCTCTGCCAAAAAATATCTTTAATAACTTTAATCTTTAAATGACCTTTAATGACTGATCTTTAATAACTGACATTATGTCAGATTTCATAGACCCTGCTCACATAAGCACCCTAAAACCACTAACTTTGGCTAACTAGTTGGTCTGATGCACTGAGCCACCTATTCCACTGTTGTCCCTTGTTCCCAGTACTGCCCTGTCTGTAGCCAAGCTCCTCAGAGATCATACTATTTCTAGAGAACCTTTTATTTGCATTAAATGGTAGCAGAGATTGCAGGTTTGCAAAGCCAAAAATAAAGACCAGTGGTCTTTACGGGCTGCTTGTTTAAAGAGTATCCAGTTGATACCAGGAGGTATGTAATCCACATCCATGGAGCCAAGAGAAGGTAGCCCTCACCTTACATAGGCCTGTGGGATAGGTGGATCCATTCCTTGCTAAGATATCAGCTTTTTTTTTTTTTTTATGAAGAATGCAAATTTTGATCTGGGAAAAGCCTAAGAACCATCCAATCTGTAAGGACTAAAAATGACGTATAAAAATAAAAAAAAAAATAAAAAATAAAAAAATAAGCTAAAAAAAAAAACCTTCTTGAATGCTGTGACAATTGTCATATCCCACAGCTTATGCTCATATACTACCAGTGAATTTATTTATACCTAAAGGCACAAGTAGGACTTTTTTTTTCTTTATCAATTTTATATCCTTTAATGTTGTAGTTTGAAGTATACTTGTCTGTCTTCCACCTCTCCTGTTTTGAGCATTTTTATATGGATGACTGTATTGCTTTTACAGTGAAAATTGACCATATCTTTAATATGTTAAGGGCTTGGAAACACAAATTGCATGTGTTTCTAAAAATAAAACGAGCAAATTTCATTTTGACTTAATTTGGGATACAGTGTGGAGCATTTGAAGTACTTTCACTTAGCTCACTATTTAGGGGAATAGCAGCTTCTTTTTGATTTTCCATCAGGACAAAATGCAGAAGATTCAAGAAGGAAAACAAACAAAAAAAAAAATATCATGTAAAAGTTTAAACAGCAAATCTTCTTTCAAAAGCAATTACTGCAAATGCAGTTTTATTAGAATCCAGTAGGCTATGCTCATGGTCTGATTTTCCAGCTGAAACACCTGGTCATCATTTGATTTCCATGCAAACAGATGGGTTGCTTTGTTTCAGTTATTCAGACATTTCTATACAACTTATCTCTAGAATACGAAGCATTTACTTATTCCAGAAAACTCATTTCACAGCCTTTATTTCTAATACAAATCCCTATATCTATTTTCCTGGAAACATTGACTGGAAAATACTATGTACTGACCAAGTATTATAATGTACATAATTATTACTGGAATACTAAAAGCAAGCTAGCTTTTTCCCTTCAGATTGTCCAAACAAGCAAATTCTTCTTGGGTAGGATAATTAAGTTGTCTCTCAGCCTTATCATCTCAGTGTCCGATCTTCCTCATTTCAGCTGATGGTTGTTAGACTGGGTAGGAATTTCTATAAACAGAAGCCTTGTAATCCATAACAGAACATAAATTACACCTCTGTGTCATTTTCTGAAAAAAAAAAATACTACTCAATTTTAGTGAAATAGCAGGGCTTATGTATATTAGAACACTCAGGAAAATTAATACAATTTAATTATGTTATTTCAATATATCTACGTTTAGGTGTTTTAAACACCATAGAGATTAATTGTTTTCAAATTGTCAGGTGATTTACATTAACTTTCTTTACTCTTTTCTTAATTTACTTACTTGTAAGCCTTCCAGACTCGTATCCATAAACAGGTTTGTAGAATCTTTTGGGGAACTTTTTGTTCTTTAGAAATAGGACATCGGTTAACTGGCATCCTAAAGAAGGAATCAGTCCTTACTTGTTTCTCTGAAAATAGCATTTGATGGAATTTCCCCTTACAGTTTCACTCTTTTCAGATAGAGGAAAAATTATGGGATATTTTGCTCTGAGTATTTAAGAAAAAATAGGGAATCATTTAAATATGATTGTTTCTATGATTTGATGAGGTGGTCTGTCAGCCTTATTTTCAACTGGTAGTGGTTAACCGTCTTGTTCAACAGTAAAATAAAAGAGTAAAAGCTGAAGTCTCATTCCTCCTGCGCAAACGCCCGACTTGGTATAGCAGTACATAGCACCCAGACATCTGGTTTACATTGCAGGATGGATAATACTAGTTTTGTGCATCGCCCTGGATGATTCTGGATGACCAATCTTGGCCTCGCTCAGTACTACCTAACACCTCTATGCTTTCTAATTTCTAGAATCAGGGCTACATTTGCAGTGTCAGAAGTAAAGTGAAGTGACTGGGCATGAGCCATATATGCCCTTCCTTATTCCTAGCTGCCAAACTCTACAAAAGGCCAGAGCAGAGCTCTTGTTCATATGGAATTGGTGAAAGACTCACATGCTAAAACAAGAAGGAGAGGGCCAGTGTCACCTTGTCTCTGATGCTCACCTCCCAGGCAGTTCACAGCCCTCTATATCATTAGCAGGTCTGGGCAGTAGAGAATGAATGATATTGAAATTTGGGATGAATACTATAAGGAATTCAAATGTCATTCCCTGTCACTATTTCAAAGAAGGAAAATGGAGAGGGGAGGGAAGAGCAGTTCATGGAGGATGCTAGTCCCTGATATGAATAAGTTAAGATCAATGTGCCAAAAAGAGGTCAGGTGAGAAAAGGTAAAATTGAGGGAGTACCAAGAGAGAGACTTTTCTGTCCCTAGTAAAGATCAAAGGGCAAATGGTTCAAATCCCTAGATTTAAGGGAAGTATCAGGTGAAGATCTGTCACCTTTTGTAGAACAATCTTTTGGCAGGGCAGGAAAACAGTTCTGCAAGAGAATAATCCAGCAGTGAATACCTCTCACTGCATGAGGTGACTGCATAGGCTGCCTTGCTGCCTGCTGGAGCTATTTATTTATTGCATTTTTGAAGAATAGAAGGGAGGTCTGCCAGCATGTGCCTACCTCTGGTCTTAGACTGAGGCTAACCTGTATTCAGCTCTCAAAGAGGAATAAACCTTTGAAGCCAAGGGAATTCCAACCGGTCTCGCTCTAGGGAAATGAGACAGTCCAAAAACATTATGTAAGCCCTCTGGGCTGCAGTCAACTATAAGTACAGCATTGTCTCTGTGGTATATCTGGATGTACATTTATATTTAATGTATAATTTAAGGGCAAGAACAAGGCTAAGCAAATAAAGAGTGTCCAGTGAACTGAAGCATTCATAGCCAAGGGAGCAACTCCTTGAAAAGCCTTCAGTATAAACTGCCAATGAGCCTCAATCACTACTTTACAGGCAACATTATCTAAATCTAACAAGTAGGTGAAAGGTTTCAATAACAAAGAGCTGGCGGAGGCCCATGGACAGCTTGTCATTGCACCTAGATGATGTCACCAAGATCTGTACCCATATCATAATGAACCAGAAAATGCCAAGGAAATCAATAGGTCAAAAATCTATCAGTGACCTCTTTGGAGCTAATGGTATCTTGGCAGCCACTCTGAACTGATAATAATTAACCTTGCTAAATTAAAAACTCACTTGAGATAAGCACTTTTGCTTATCTCAACATCACCAACATCACCAAACATCACCAACAGAAGTAAGTTTTGTGGTAATTTAAGGATTTGTAATGATTCTTCCACCTTTTCTGAGGCTGACATTTCTGGAGGTAGACAGACTGAAAAAATGGACTCCTAGAGGCTATTGTTAAAGATGGTTTATCATAATATTTGTAAAAAGAACTTCACACAGTCCTTTTCTAAACATATTAGATGTTTTAGGTATAAATTGAGCTGCAAAACTTAAAGGACTAATAATCAATTAAGACTACTCTTTAGGAAGTGAAAGACAAGATATGTAGGCCACAATTCTCAAAAATCCAAAAGTCACTGTCATTTGTAGAGGAGACTGGTATATATCAATTCCAATACAATCAACTGGAAATGCCAAGGTGTCACTGAAATTTCCATACGTAGAAAGCTACAAACTTGATCTCTCCTATCCTCCTTTTTCACATATCTGTGCAGCCTCTTTGGGGAATCTGCCATCTTCAATGAACAGAAATGCTAGTGATATGTTGTAACATTCAGCTGTACACCACTTTCTTATCCAGTAAAGTAACTTCCTAGTTACTGCCATCCAATAAAATAAATTCCAATAAACCAGCTCTCTCCAGCTGTCTAGGAACCTAGGAGAGATTAGGGCTATGACTAGGAACAGCTGCCTGAACTAAACTTGGGCACAATAAAAACAATATTGAGAGGTAGAGGAAAACATTTTGGACAAGTTACCAACACTGCAATAAAATTTTGCTTGAGGGACATCTGCTCTCATATCTCATTTCTCAAGATGGCAGGCAGCCTCAGCATTCTTCTATATTTCTCATTACACAATATGACAAAATTCCAAAACCACCTTCCTTCTTTTATGGCTAGCCATAAGAATAGACCTTCTCCTGGCAGAATACGACCTGGCTACAGTCATTAAAATCTCTGTAGCTTCTAGGCTTCTGATTGCTTTGTAATGCACTGAATGTCAATGAACTGCACTGAAAGGTATGTGATGGACTGTACTACCCACCCACAAAGTTCTATATGAAATTACAGTAAGCCATAGGCTTAAAATGTTGGGGTTTTTGTTTCATGAAACTATCCAAATATTTTTCCAATCCATCTTGTTTTTGCAGCAAGGAGTTCCACAATTAAAGTATTGTCTATCAAAGTCTTATCCTTATCTCAAATGTCTTATATTTTTTCTTTTAATGTCCCTAGTTTCTGTAATAGCATGTTTCAGTGCTATTCTGAGCTGTTACATTTTACAGACCTTTATGATTTATCCCACAAATCTCTTCAGGCAGAAGAAGTGAAGTAAGTGAGTATGTTTTTTTCTTTTTTATGTAAAATATCACATAATATTGATCGTCCTTTTGTTTTGTTTTGTTGTTTTTTTTTTCTCAGATATATTCTTTTCACAATGGGATGACTGGAATTACACCTGTTATTCAAGAAGCTAGTTCCCCGTGGATTTGTAGAGTGTTTCAGTTCTCTGTCTTATTCTTTATTTCATAGGTGCTGAGCTGATGTTTTCCTAGAACTGCCTATTATAACTCCAAGGTCTCATTCCTAAATGGTAATCAGTGCAGAGCATACCAAATGGAGTTTTCATTTCATTGAAGGAAAGGTTTTATTCTGTATCAGTACATATTAGAAACAATTGGGCCAGTGATGTTCGTTTTTAAATTCCACTTCTGAAGTGGGAATATCTTTATTTGACATAAATATCTTTAGATTTATTTGACATAAGCAGGCATTCTAATTCCTTTAAAAAAGAAATAACAGTCACATAGTTGAATATGAAAGTGTGAAAGAGCTGAGAGTTCTTTTTCTTTTTTTTTCTCCATTTGGTGGCTATATTTCAGAACACAGAATATGAAAAATATAAGCACAGTGCATTTCCAACCACCCACAGAGTGTATACTTAGTGTATACTAATCGTTTTGGTTCAGTGAATCCTAACAACCCTCAAGCTTTTCTGGTCCACCTTGATATTAATAATGATATTGTCTTGAAGCCTGCATGACAAAAAAATCTATAGAAGAAAAAATAAGATTTTAGTAGATGAAGTCTTTTCATCTACTATTGCGCTTGTCTCTAGAAGTAAAGCACTACCATGACTTGACCAGTTTCTAAACAAAAGCTCTATCTTTGCTGCCATATCACTTTCCTGAAAGAGGGCAGGCCATCTCATTAACTCAGAGATTTTGCTCCTGCTTTCACCACTCTATTCAGAGCAGGTGTCATTAATCAGCTTTTATTAATATGAGTGGCTGTATCTTGGCAGCAACATTCAAATTACTCAGGACTAACAATTTAAAAATATCCTCACCACTGTATTGAATGGTGATTTATCATTAGTGCAGGGAGATGTTAATTAGGGTCAAACTATAGGCCTCACAGTACAATCATATTTTAATATATATTTTTTAAATTCTTCTAAGAATATTTCCAAAAAAATCTTGCTGATCTAATTAAACTGATGCCTTAGTTTTTCAGTCTTTGAAGGGTAGCCCGTTACAGGCAATGTTTCAAAATCAAATCTCATTTTATAACACTCTGTACCATAATTAGGAATGAAAAATGGAAATCAATACAAAGGCAGGAACAGGAGATGTAGAAAATGATCTTAGTTAAATCATTCATTAGTATAATATTTTATATAGAATGTGAAAAAGAGCAACAGCTAAGTTTTCTTTTGCACATTTTTTTTTAAAGAGAACCTTTAATGAAGCTGCAACCTGGAATATATATTTCTCAGCTGTGACCTGAGATATTGTATTTCTTTAAATACATATCAATTTCAAAACCAAGCCTACTATGCAAGATGAATAGAGCTCTCCGAATAAATCATCCATCCTTTGCACTCGTGCATGAAATCATTGTAACATGCATGACAAAAGATAACAGATTATTACACCAAATCAAAAAAGAATAATGTATTCCTGTATTTTCCAGGAAATATGTTCAAGTAGGATTGCAGTTTCGATTTAACTCCTCTACTTTATGTTTGATGCTGAAAGCTTTATAGAATAAAATACAGTTTGGGTGAAAGGAAAGCCTGAGACCAGTTGACATGGCATTTGCCTTTGACATCATACCTGGCATTGGAAAATGTTTGCATGGTTGTTTGACTAACAAATTCTGAAAATTAAAACGAAAAGAAATGAAAAAAAAATAAACAATGCTTTAAAGGAAATAAGCAAAAACAATTTTTGCTAATTAGTTGTCACCTTAATATAATATTGGCAGTATATATGGCAGTAGACTGACACCTAGCGGTCCTGATTGCTCTGCAGCCTTACAGTTGGATGGATGGTCAAATTCAAGTCCGGGTCCCCAAGAAGTCATCAGCTATGAATCTTTGAGAAATCCGCTTCATAAAGTGCATAAAGGAATCTTACAATGGATGCATACAAAAATCAACCCTGGCATAGTTTCATATCAAACATAAATTTTCAAAAAAAAAAAAAAAGAATTTTCATCCTGAGGAATATTCACCTGCAACCAGAAGCCGGAATGACAACATTCATTTACAAAAAGCCTCTGCTAGAAAAGAGACATCAAGTGGACAAGGCAGTTCATCAGCATAATATAACATATTTTCAAATGTGCATGTATTCAAGCACACAGAACAAATAGACCGAATAAATCACCCTACCACAGTCATCAACAATACTGAACATCCACCCATGCTTACCACAGCTCAGTGTTACCTCTAATAAGTTTGAGAAAAAAAAAGTGCTAACATGACATGTATATATCTCATTAAATTTCAGGTAACTCTCAGATATGTCAGTATGGTATCTTTGAGTAAATTAGGGCTCTTCATTCTTACCAGTGTGAAGAACTTTGTATAGTGAAATGTTTTTGGAGAGTTGCATCTAGGGGCCTTTAGTTACTATTGTTTAATCAATTTTGAATATCGAAAAAACTAATCTAATCTGTTTTCTCTTTCCATTAAATCTTGTCTAGAGAATCAATTACTTCAATTTGCATGTTCTGACAAACATTTTCGATCAATGGTATTTGGTGAAATTGGTAAGTATGGATCATGGATGAAATACAGTCTTACAGTGAATTCAAAGGGTATTTTATCTTTGAGTTTAAAAAGGTCAAACCTGGGCTTTAATCAAGTTATCTGGTAGACATCATTCAACGATGCTATATCAAATAATTCCGTACAAAACAAATCTCTATCTCAAATAATTCCATACAAATCAGACAATGGTTTGATTCCATTTTCATGAACTACTGCTTCATTAAATCTATTGGAGGTACTGCAGTATATATGCTTGAAGGCCTATTGTTTTGTTTGATAAAAGTAATTAACCTACTTAGAAAATAAAGTTTGGAGGATGTCATTGCTTACATAACATTAAGGTTTTATATATGTACATACATCTTTATATGATGCATTCCACAGTTACAATAACAGTTCCTGTATAATTGTAGTTCCTATGTGTTATTAACAATACTATATAAGCTCATCATGGAGCTCCCATCCAAACTGCAACATGGATATCTTTAAGTATACCTACTGTATCAACATATATGCAGGGTATGAAGTCTGTAGTACTATTAAGCATGTTGATCAAGAAAAGGATGCTTACAGGTTGCACCTCTGCATTAACTCTGTCATACATGGCATGTCTTCCTGAAAGTTTCTGAACTTACGGAGTAATTTCAGCCAATTATAGAGGGTCTCAAAAATATGAATTTAAAATAAGTTTATTGAAAATTAAAATTTATTAGTGCTCCTCCTATCTCCCCACAAGGAAGATTCTTGCCCTGATGCCTCTGTTGGGGTAATACTGCCTGGCTGGCAGAGGCTGCACCTTGCCCTTAACTGGCAAATTAAGTGGAGGAAGTTGGCTAAGGGAAGAGAGACAGAAGTATTGTAAAGGGCATGAGGAAACTTTGGGAGTAGTGAAAAATCAGTTCTGAGACTGTTGAAAGAAAGTTCAAGATCCTAAGGGAAAAAAAAATCTGTTGCTTTGTGTCTTAAGTTTTTGTAAGGCTGATTTCTTTCTAGAGAAATGTTATGTCCCTTTGTAACCTTGGATATAGACATCTTCCTCTACTAAAAAAGAAAAATATAGCATTTTTGAAAATTTTGACCTAAGTAGGTGGCTAGAACAGTTGATTTTTCACAAATTATAAAGGAGAGGAGAGGAGAGGAGAGGAGAGGGAGACGGAGAGGGAGACGGAGAGGGAGAGGGAGAGGGAAGGGAAGGGAAGGGAGAGGGAAGGGAGAGGGAAGGGAGAGGGAAGGGAGAGGGAAGGGAGAGGGAAGGGACGGGACGGGAAGGGAAGGGAAGGGAAGGGAAGGGAAGGGAAGGGAAGGGAAGGGAAGGGAAGGGAAG
>JAVCKT010013734.1:9167-28237 GCA_032273925.1 Rhynchotus rufescens
CAAATTATTCTTCTATAGAAGGAAGAAAAGAGACAGAAAAACAACTAAAGGTGTTATTAGACGAGCATCTACCCTGTTGCAACAGAGGAACCATAATTGGTTTGGAGTTAACTATAACTTGAAGAAAACAACTCAGTCATCATTTCCTAGCATCTATAAAACTAGTTTCCAAAGCTTCCAAACTCTTCAGTGAAAAGTAAAGAGGAACTTAAATGGGAGAAGTGGAAAGTAAATAGATCAGAAAAATTGTTCTTTTCCTTAGGAGGCATATGTAGACTAATAATGAAAGGTTAAGCCAAGGATTCCCTGTAATCAGAGCTATGTTGTGAGTAGAATTCAAATTGACATCTGGATGTGCTGAGAAGCAGAACCTTGATCTTTCTAGGCATTTATATCAATATTGTGCTTTGGTTATGAGCAAAAGGAAACTTTTAAAAGATTTTCTTGCAATATGAGCAAATGTGTGACTGTATCTTCTGTACTTACTTGTATAGACATATTTACATACACAGGCTCATATAATTTCTATGTGTATATTCTATGTGTATTTCAGTATTGTTATTCTAGGGGAGCTTATGTTTGCTTGGGGAACTTTGAAATGCAGCCAAATATTCTACCGTAAAAATTTTCTATCTTGAAAAATGTTCATTACTGCTACTGCTTTAGTGTAGAGAATATTTACTATTTTTCTATAGGGAACCACTTTGGCTGTTTAGAAAACTTTGCCCTGTTGTCTTAATTTTTAAATCATCTTTGTCTCAACATCTGACAGCTTTTTACCAAGCAGTTCTTTAAGTGAAAATTGTTTAACTTAAAAAAAATCCATTCTGTAGATATTCGTTCAAGCAAACTCTGCAAAAAGTAACCCAAGTATGCAAATAAACTTGACTGTCTTTAAAGTTCTCATTTAAATATAAATCAGAACATTTGTGATTTGTAGCTGATCTGTAAATATTACCATACCTGTTAGCTGGCAGATGATAACAAAGCAAAACATAGACAAGGACTTTATTGTTTTTTAAACTTTTAAGATTCGAAGATGACGATGAAATATCTTTGAATTACACAGTTAATTTCTTTTACCTTGATGTTCCTTTCTCCTGAGTTACTGGATACTGGCCACAACAGGACTGATTTTATGTTGTGTAGTAAGTCTTTAGGCAATATATTCATTCTTCATTGCAGATAAAAGATAGGAGCGGGAAAGTTCTCTGAGTATATATTGTGGGAATATGTCTAGCAAGTGTGCAAACCCTAATGCCAGGAACTCCTTAAATACCTTTCCTGGAACAGGCCTAAGATCCCTGCTACTCCCTATTCCTGCTCCAAGTAGACCAGGTGAGAAGCTGTTGGGGTCACGCTTCATGTCTACATCAAGAATTTCTATAAATATAGCCAAGCAGGTTAAGCCTATGGATTATACATCCACTTAGCCTTTGAAGGCCAGGGCCAGCCTTCACATTTGGTGTGAAAATTTAGTATCAAAATACTGCTGTTTTGTGTCTGTCCACTGTGCCACTGTGTATCTCATGTAGTGCTGCATGTGCACCAGCAGGAGCTGGTGGGTTTCTGGGTTCTCTTCTGAGGAAAGGTGCAAGTCCTTGGGTGAGGGGACTGCAGTAAGGAAGGCACTCATAGGTTATTTCATAAGGAATCAGCGTCACTTCATTATGACATCCCTTTAGCAATGACTATAAAATTGCCTCAGAAAGAGGACAACTATATGATTAATCCCTCTACTGTGCTGAGTCCAAATTCTTGCAATTTCTGAGGAGGCAAAAAGAATTAACTCTCCTACATTAAAGACTCTCATTCCTGCATCTGTGTTGTATCTAACTAGCACAAAGGGAACGTGGATGCTTGGAACCAAATCAGGGCAGATTGGAACAGTAAACAAGCTGTTCCTGTATCTCTTCTGATGAAATTTTCTAAAGCGGTTTTATCTAATGATTTGTTTTCCGATCTTCATCCCACATCTTTTTTTTTTTTTTTTTAATTGACTATTGACTGCTGGTGCTTGAAAAATAAAATACATTTCTTAAATTCATCATATACTAGACAATCTTGTACAGCAGGAGAAAAAAAATTCTTTTATTTTGTCAAATATACTAATTCTGGCTACATATGATGTATATGCATGACCTTAGCAATAATAATTCATCTTAGATCTATCACTAGTAATTGAAAAATGACACCTCCCTCTCCTTTACACAAACACACACCCTCCCCACGGGATTTGGAGGGGAACCAAACATAAAAACACAGGTGGCCATGAAGTCTACTTCCACATTGATGTAATTGATAATTTGTGATTTTTTTTTCTGTGCAGACTGCAAGACAGGCAATTCCTTAGTGTATTGCAGTAGCAAACAGTACAGATGTAAGGGAAAGCTGGGTGTCATTCAGTAAGGAATCCTGTTGGTATGATTGACAGAAAAAGCAATTTTTTTTGCCATTCTGATGTGTGCTTTCTTGCAGAGGGATACCTCGAAGACAAACCATTGGAGTAAACCCTTTCTATTGTCATTTGTTAAGGAGATTTTTCTTTTAATGAAAGTGATCTGTCTTGTGTGCCTTTGCTGTTTGATATGCACAAAAATTCAGTCAGATGCTTAATTACTTCTTAACATGAGTTCCAAACAGCTGGCTAATTCCCTTGTTCCTGATTAAAGAGATTACAAAAATAAAATTTTACATTGCATTTACATACAACTCTAAAAGGAAACACTTGCCCATAAGTTTTAGTCATTTAAAAAATTCATGTCTGTTCAACACTAGGGATCAAAGCTTTTAGCATGATGAATTGCAGACTAAGGGAAAAAAAAAAAAGAGAAAAAATAGCAAATGGAATTTGTCAATTCTTCTGCTTGTTGACTGTGTGATTTTGAGCAGGTTTCAGCGTGTGATTCCATGTCTGTAGATATAAACAGGAACTACTTTGTTTCATACTTTCCGTAAAGATGTAGAAGTTTTTTCACATCCCATCGAACCCCTAAGACTACTTTTCAAGTAGAACTTACTGTGGGAATACACACTTCTTTAAAATTGATTTGTTAGCTGTCAGAAAACAAGGTAGAGTTTCATATTTTCTACTTCAGCTTATTTAATTTTCAAGTGGCTTTTTAAAAAATTATTTCAATTCATTTTTAGTCGGAGATTTAGTCATTTAGATGTCAGGTAGTGTTTGACATTTCTATGTCTTCAGCAGTGATAAAGTAAATATTACCTGATACAAACAAACAAACAAAAAAAAACAGATAAATTCATTTCAGTTGTAATTTTTTTATAAATGCATGCACCAGAGGTAATTGTTGAGATGACACATTAGGATATGGATTCCTAATATTGTCATTTGGGCCTTATTCTGTGAGATATATTTAAACACTGGGATGGAAGATCTATTGTTACATGAACAGAATTCATACCAAAATCTTTATTTAATATTTAAATAAAGAACATGTCAATTTTATAAAATGGGAAACCCAGGGAGATGCAGATAGAGATGAGCACTGATGAACTGTATACAAGGCTCTTTGTCTCTGAAGATTGTAAAGAAACATACTTCCCCCTTTTGGCAATAAAGATTGAGGGATTGGAAGCAAAAATTCTGAGGCTGTTCATAATTCAAAAAGAATCACTGTGTTCAAACAGGACATAACAGGTCTGCAAAGAGAACTGAAGTATGGAAGAATGAGAACTGAAAAATGTGTAGTTTCTCCTCCTGCGGGGGACTAGAGAATGGCAGATATCACATCTGTATTTTAAAAATGCCTGTGTGTGAACCAGGGAACTCCTAACCTAGAAGCTATATACTTGAATGTGATATATTGAAAGAGAAGAGCTGTGAGATATAACAAGTCTAAGCAGCAAAGCCTGAGCAAAGAACAACTTCATTCCTCATCTGTTGATAGTCTGTGGACAGGCTAATAGATGAGTGTACTGAGAAGACCATAACTGGCATTTTGTTAAGAATGTCACCTTCACAGTGAAGATGTTCTTCCTCATATGGAGATGGAACTGCCTGTGTTTCAACTTATATCCATTGTCCCTTGTCCTATCACTGGCCACCACTGAGAAGAGTTTGTCCCCTTCCTTCCTACATTCTTCCTTCTTGAACTTATACATGTTAATCATATTCCCTCTCAGCCTTCTCTTCTCCAGAGAAAACAGGCCCAGCTCACTCAGTCTCTCCTTGTACAAGAGATGTTCTATTCCCTTAATCATCTTAGTTGCTCTTCTCTGCACCCTCTCGAGAAGCTCCACATCCCTCTCATACTGGGGAGCCCAGAACTGCCCCCAACACTCCAGGTGTGGCCTCATCAGAGCTGAGGAGATGGACAGGATCCCCTGGCTCGCCCTGCTGGCAACATCCTCCTGATGCAGCCAGGATCCCATTGGCCTTCTTGGCCACGAGGGCACTGCTGACTCACGGTTAACTTGGTGTCAACCAGGACTCCTAGGTCTCTCTCCGTGGAGCTTCTTTCCAGCAGGTCGACCCCTAATCTGTACTGGTGCCTGGGGGTTATTCCTCCCCGGGTGCAGGACCCTGCGCTTGTCCATGTTTAACCTCATGAGTTTCCTCTCTGCCCAACTCTCCATCCTGTCCAAGTCCCTCTGAATGGTAGCACAGCCTTCTGGAGTGTCGACCACTCCACCTAGTTTGGTATCACTGGCAAATGTGCTCAGGGTGCACTCTATCCCCTCGTCCAAGTCACTGATGAGCAAGATGAACAGTACCGGGCCCAGTACTGACCCCTATGCACACCACTAGCCACAGACCTCCAACTAGACTCAGCAGAGTCTAGTATGGAGGAAGCAATGATAGCTGTGCTAAAATTAGACTTAGATAATTCCTTTTTCAAGTGCTGACACTTGTTCACAAGGCATTACATTTCAGCTTGTCTGAGAGAACCCTCACATGCCACAGACTTCTTGTGAATCAGTACTCAATGCATGGCCCTTTAGAGTGGAAGTGGTGAGTTAGTTTGGAGGAGGTTATACATTCACCTCTGTCATATCGACATGCTTTACATATTCATACATTAATTTGATTCACAAATACACACCTCATTTTCTATTGATCTCCTTTTTGTGGTCACCTTCAAAATCCACATATTGCAGTCTAGATTTTTAATCCCCTTTTCTCCTTGTTAATTTCTTCATATCTGAAAAAATGACAATTTTTCTCCTTTAAAAGCATCTAATGCATCTGACCTGTTTACACATACATCCTTTTCAGTTTTCCTCTAAATAAGTATTTTCTAAAACTGTCAGTACAAAGGACACTGAAGGGAAATCAGAGTCTAGTTGATAGCTTCATTCTACTGAAAATATAACATCCCCAACGCTGCAAGCTGGGCCTGTACAGTCAGTGACAGCCAGCCCAACATCACCTTTATTATTTAATCTTCATGTTCTGTGTATTTAATGCTAGAAAGCAAATCTACTCTACATGCAAACTAGAAAGGAGCATTTATTTTCACCATTTCAACCTTCCTTTTACTTACTAAGTTACCTGCAGCACTGCCTCTTGCAGCAGTAATAGCAAGCTTCTTGCAGCAAGTAATAGCAGCTTCTTTGAGAAGCTGCTATTGGAGTCAGGTGCTGAAGGGAACCTGAAGACTATCTCGTGACAGAGCTGCCATCCCCTTCCAGCCCTGCTCTGTGAGCTGAAAATAGCAAAGGTTGAGAACTTTTCAGGGTATATCAAGTGAACAATGTTAACCATAAGAGAGAAGTCAAGCTTATATGTAATTCTTAAACAAAGAGTACTGGTGTTAAGAATTACTCAAATTTGAAGGCATGATGATTTTAAATATAGCACAAAAACAAAGAAAACCTCTAATTTCACTTCTCGTTCTGCTGCTTTCTTTCAAGGAAGAACATTTTTCTAAGTGACTGAGTTTAAAATAATGTAACTATGTCAAGGTCATCACCATCAGGTGATATTACTTGATATTCAGGTTTAGTAGAGGGAGCAGAAACCACAAGAATACATGTTTTGCAGAATGTTCTCAGATGCTGATATCTGAGCAAATATGTCTGTTTATCTCTTTTGCAATTCCAGTCAAAGACCAAGACAGAACTTGTGAAATAACCAGCCAGTCACAATGTGATTTAAATCTGAAATGTCCATATGATAAAGTCTGTTTACTTAGAGAAAGGCATGCATGGTTTTACTTAGCAAGTTGAATTTATGTCACTGGGGAGCAGAGCTCCCAAATAATAGGAACCTCTGCTAGTGGTCTGAGGAGATGGGTATATACAATATTCATACCCATCTGGGAAAATATTTTTGCTATGTTTTTAACATGACAGGTTGAACATATGGTAGGGCTGAAAGGCTTTTATAATCAGTTTCTCCTTCCAGGTCCTGTCCAGGGGCAACAAAGATTTTCTTTTCCCTGTCTCTATCTGCTAGAATGCCAGTACAACTTAGGCAGAAATGGAGAACAGCACAGGCTGATTCCATAGAATAAAATAAAACTTTTACGTTTTAAATTCCTGAAATAAGGTTGGAAAATTCTCTTTCTGTTGCTGGATGTTCTGCAAGCTGGCAAAGAGGCTAAATTAACTGCATAAATTATTCATTACAAATTATTCACTCTATGCAGCTTACACTGATTGTTTAGAAAATTCATTCTTTCTGTCCCAGAAATGTCACTGTCTGTAACTCTTTACCTCTTCATTGACAAATTCCGTTGATTGCTTGACTAGTTGCTTTAACTAATCCAGGATTATGGACTGTTAGAATAATAATAGTTACTTCTCTAGCACTTTACAGATCAGTATCCCAAAACATATTTTTAAATGCTAATTAATACATAGAACATCTCAGATGTGAAATATTCCTATCCTTATAAAAAGTTTGTTTCTCTTGAACCTTGTCAGAAGGTGGAAAGCCATTTTACTGGCTCATACAGCCTGCCCAGTCAGGTGGTTCTCATTTGTTCCAACCACTAAAGATAAAAAGCTGATTAAAAGAAAAGAAAAAAAAAAGTTAAAGAAGTTAAGGAAAAAAAAAAAGTTTGAAGAGTTGGAGAGACTGAAAGAATTGTTGTTGGAAGCTTCCTTAGTTGCTTTATGTAGAGGAGGAAGTACTGACAGCATTGTTTGATTTAGGAGTTTCTTCTTAGTATAGTTACTGCGGAAGTTGGATAAATGATGGAGTCTTGAATGGGATGGGACCTATCCACTTGAACCCACTGATTAGTTTGAATGTTTTAGTCTTTTATCTACTTTGCAGTGTGTTTTTCCAGAGCTGTCTGCCTTGACAATCCTGAAATTGTGTGAGATGGGTCTGCTATGCACCTCTGTTTGATATGTAGGGTTTTAAAATATTGGAGCTGCTTTGCGTGCTGTTGTTAAGTATGCTGTGGCAATTCGTAAGGGACATCAACGTGTTAGTCGGTTTGACAGGTTCTTGCTCAAAGATGAAGATACTTGACTAGAAGTAGATATCTAAACGAGTGAAGATGAGAGGTTGGCAAATGAGTTGGACTGCTAAGAGTTTCTTTTACATGAGAATTCTTAGGTGGCAGAATGACTATACTGGATCTTTGAAAGCTGGAATCATATTATTCTTGTCAGGTATAAAGACTGGTGGGGGAAAAAAAAAGGTGTAAAAAGCAGCTCCTGCACTAAATGGCTGAGGTTTGAAGACCTCAAGAACCTTCTATTGCTCTTTATTTGCTATATTTTTTATGGTCATTTGCTTCCCTAATATGCTAGGAAACTAAGGTACACAAGGGAAAATGAGCTTTTTCACTTGGTGAATCACTGGAATGTGGTGATCCAAGTTTTATCTCTCCCTCTTTCTTTTTTTTTTTTTCTTTTCATGAATAGCATCAAATTTTGTGTTATTTAGGATTCCACCTGCATTTGTAGCTCTGTTAAGAGATCAAGCAGCACAACAGCTAAGTGCTGCTGTAAAGTTGAGCTCTGAAAGTCAAGGATGCAGCAAGAAAGTCAAGTAATATGCAGCAAAGGAGCATCAAACAAAAGCATCAAGCAAAACATTGCTGTGTGTTAGTGTTTCTATCAGAAGTAAAGAGCTGGGTCTTTGAGTCGGAAGAGGAAAATGCACAAAAATGTGTATCTTGGTTTAAAGGAAGAAGTAGAGCCGAAGATCTAGGGGAAACAAATGCTATCGGAGCAGAACAGTTCACAGAAGAGAGGGAAATGAAATGTACTCACTGGTGTTGCTCTTAACACTATCTTTTCCAGAAACATGCGGCATGGCCTTGATGGTTTGTGTTTAAAAAATGTGATTGCCAGCTGGAGAGGAAAAAAAAAAAGAAAAGGAATACAGAAAACCAACAAGCAGAGACGGAATAAGAGGTAAAGGCTAGTTCACAGCTCCAAGATGTAGTGCATGTTGTTCTGACACTGACACCTTCTACACCGTTTTTTTTTTTTTTTAATTGAAAGTAGTGAAATTGCTCATGGTTTAAAGGGAAGACAACACTTCCTAGCAGGGGCATGTAGACAGAAAGAGTGTGACAAACAAAAGCTTATGTATTGCTTCAGGTTGTGCTGAAGTGAGTGCTAGCTTAACTAAGGGCAGTAAGGATATTAAGAGCTGCTATTTGTATTTTGCATTTTGTGTTTTAGGCAAAGTATTCGTGCTATTCATTAACAACAAAAAGGACTGTCTATGTCACTTATGAAACTTGTGTTATTAACATTGCTACAGATCAGAGCTGCAAGTGTGGCTTTTCCCATATACATGTCACTCACTGTTCAGAAAACAAAACAAACTGCTTAAAACATTTTGCCAATGCCTGCATGCTAGAGGATACTATTTTACATTAGTGTACTGCTTCATTTACTCTCTATGAGCTGTCTTTTGTGTTCTCCTTATACTTAATAACACAGAATTTCTCTGGATTTTCTGGTTCCTTTTAATCAACAAACATCTGATGTGACTTTTTTAGTCTTACTACTAACATATTTATGAAAATAACTCTAATCAGTGCTACATCTTAGGAATTCCTAAGTGAGAACATAGCTAATAATTGTGCCCTTACTTTACCATTCAGCCATTATTATTCTGCGTAGTCTTAATTTTTGTTTTCTAAAAAACAGCTCTCTGATGTGCATTCCCATTAGGATACTGTTTTTTCCTTAGGAAAATGTGTAGTTCACTTAATTACTTTTCCTCATCTGCTTAACTCCTGTGCTGCCATTTTGCCACTTTTGAGAGCACTTTATATTTCTAATTTACATGTCTCAGCTATGGAGGGGGAGGGAAGCGGTTTCTACTTTGAAGGAACTTACTATCTGTGGAGGAAACTTCCAGTAATCTTCTCTCCCTGAAGGACAAAAAGTCAAAATTTCAAAGCTTTTTTCTCTCAAGAAGTTCTGAAACGTGTGCACGGGTGTTGGAGCATTTGTGTGCTCCCCATCATGGAAGTTCAAAAGGTCTGTGTAGGATGTAACCAAAGTTAACATTTCATTTTGAAATGCAACCTAATTCCTTACTTTCACTTATGCTTCCTAATTTTCACTTGAATGTTATTTACTTAATTTATTTAAAACAATCTTATTAAAAATGTTTGTACCTATATCATCACTTGCAGTGCTATTCGTGTTTTCTACTTTCAGGTATCCTGTACACTATGGGGGTTTTTTTTCCCCCTTTATTAATAAACTTTTTTTTTCTCATCTGCAATGAGATGTTGTGCTCTTAGATATTGTCACAATGAGTAGTTTGTGGTAGTACATTATTGCTGCTATTGTAATAAGCATGATACTAATATCAAAGTGAAGTTATCACTAAGAACTGCAATATCAGAAGAAGTTTTTTTTACTGTCTTCCAGTTGATTTTAAACTAAGTATTGACATGTAGCAATGACTTGACGGAGTACTCATAAAAAGGCATTTTTTACCCCTAACACGGTTAGAAAGGCTTTTACAAAATTCCTGCAAGGATCAGATTCAGATTAATGTATTTAATAATAGATTTTCACGGAATATGAGAGTTCTTCTCATTTTTCTTCCCTTATCAATTCTCTGCTGACCTTTTCAGGATCACTTCCACCTCTATGCCAAATTAATATCTCTGAACAATAACACAAACCTGACAAACATAAACCTGACAAACCCAGTGACTGCCAAATCCCTGGTGTTTAGCACATTATACTGGCACAGTTTACACGGGAGGCCTGTTCTTTTATTCTATTCAAACGCTTATCTCATTCTCACTTCCTAGTTCAGTGGAGCTTGGCCCTGGGTGAAACATTCAGACCCAAGGGGCAAGGTGACACGGGAACTGTGTTGGCTAGCCTGTTTTTCTCAGCACTTCTTTGTTCACTGATTCACAGAATTATATTAGTAGCAGCCTTGACTGGCTTTATCTCCTTGTGTTTGAGTAAAGGAGAGAAAATTGGTACTTATTATGTCTGCATAACAAACACAGGAAGAGAAAGACATTTGTCCTCCTGTGTAGATGCCACAGGAGGCTCCATGGAAAATAAAAGACAACTGAAGTATTGACAGAATTGCTTTTGCCCCTGGCATTTGCTATAGAGCTACAGAAACGTCTAGGTGGCTTAGTTCTTATCAATCTAGGATTAATGGCAAAAAGTCAGTCTTCTGTACTGACTCAGTCTCTGCTTAATGGAGACACCGGCATCATGAGAGTAGTTCGTGACAAAATTATTACCCAGACATATTCATTTAATTAATGTATAGCATTGCATTCTACTTAAAGGCAAAATTAATAAGGAACAGAAACAGATGGACTTTTTTATCTTGCAAAAAATCAAAACACACTTAATTCTCTTTGCTGATGATGCAGTCCAAGATTCATCTTGTGCCAGAGGTTCTGATGGTAAATTTATCTGCTGAATTACACGAGGTGTAAAGAACATCAGGATTATGTTTGCCAACATACTGACAAACAGCCTGTCTAGGAGGGATGTAGCCTCATTAATTCCCTGGGTGAATCAAAAGCCTTACCTGTCCTCTGTCTTACCTCTTACTTACAATGTTCCTTAAAGTATTAACTCAGTATAAGGAAAAAGCTTACTCATGAAGTCAAGGAGCCAGTCAGGGCATTCGTGCCAGGAATATTCAGGTTGTGTGTGACCTAAATGCTCAGTTGAGGAGGTCAGAGGGAGGTTGATAAATCAGTCACACGTATGAGAGGTCCTACAGGGATAGCTCCCCTGTTGTGCTAGCAACTGCAAACAGTAACTGCAATAATATTCCTTTAAGCCTTGTATGATGCTACCATTTAGCATCATAACAACAACCTTGATCTGAGTAATGCCACCCAGCAAGGGTTTCCACAGACATCAATAGCAGGATGCTTTAGAGCATGTGAGATTAACATTGAGTAACCAGAGGTGGCCTTTTTGTGTTAGTGCGGTAGAAAATGTAACTTCACATTACTGAATTCTTGGAATTGCATACGGTGGACAATATAGTTCTTAAGAATGAATTTGACAGTCTTATTCCGTTACTACAGTTTTACATTTGCATTTTCCTTGTTTTTGAGCTCAGTAATCATCTGTGCTTTTCTCTGTGTATATAATCCATACAGAGCTATGTATTAAGATGTCAAAACAATAAGCCAAGGCCCTTCGGTTAAATTAATGTGAGGCTAGAATAAAATCCAAGAGCTTGAGTGTTTTCTACAGATTTGCAATATTTAGAGAAGGAAAAAAGTGTCTTGAAAGTGCAGATGGCATACCTGAATAACGTAATGAATATCTTAGAGCACTTGTTCAGCTCCTCTCACTGTTTCTTTCCTCTCCCTCCCAATATATATAAATATATATATATATATATAAAATGAACAGTTGATAGGTAGGCCAATCAAACATTTTTGTTTGTAGCAATTTTTTTTCTGAATTCCATTTTTTTAAACTTCTCATATCTATAGCTCAAAACTCGTAAGAAAGCATATAGTGGACTGTGACATGATACTCTGTATAGTCAGCCAATTTAGCAAGATTTAGTGGTTTGGTTTATGATCAAAACATGGAATAGAGCAATAATTACTAATCTGCTGCTTCTATTGACTTTGACTGCATAGGACAATTGCCACTTGATCTGTTCTCCAAACACAGACAGGTTACATTCTCACTTAAACTGTGCTAATTTATATTGTCATAAACTCAAAATAATTGGTCCTAAGAGTACCTTACTATGCTTGCTTTCCTTTAGTAAAGTCTTTTCCACCTGCAGCTAGCAAATAGCTACAACAACTGCTGTGGTATCTCAGACCAATTCTGGTAACTTAAGAAGCAAAGGAAACTTTAGATAACTAAACTGAGTCCCTCACTGAGACGCTCCAAATCTGTTCTAATGTTTGAAGGGTCTTGACTACAGTGCAAAGATGAGGCTTGCCTTTTTATTTTTAAAAGGAAAGCATGTCTTCTCTATCGTATTGAGTGACAGGTATAACCCTGTACTTATCTCTGATTATATCCTGTGAAGAAAAGTTGACTGAGTAGTACATTTAAACAGTTTTGCTCTGATTTACTTCACTGATCCTTTTTGTAATCCTTTTGTAAGGACTGCTTATTCATCATTACCCAGAAAAACTTGTGGGCAGAGGGCAAGAGGAAGGATGTGATTCTCCTACCTACTTCCTTTTCCCAATCTTTGTGGAAGTACATTGTATTCAGTATAGCTTTCATCAAAATCCTGATAGGTTTTGATGTTTTGAGTTTATTTGCAGTTTCTCATGAATGAATTAAGGCCTGGGTAATCCACATTTATGGAGTTTTCTGTTATCTAGGGGAGTAAAAGAAAGGATATTAGAACGTGCATCACCAGTCAGGCAGCCTTTGAGGTACCTGAGGAACTGAACTCCCCAGAATAGAAAGACAAAGATGAAGTAATTCACCCAGCCTTCTTCTCTTTAGGGTGCATAATACATCCGCCTTTTTGTGGCTCAGACAGGCATATTTCTTGCTTATCGGCATCCCAGCCACACAGAAATGAACTTAGTTTTCAGTCTAGAAGCTGCAAAAAGGAACTGAAGGTACTGAGAGGGGAAGCTGCAGGGTTTAATGTCTAGAAGGCTAATTCTGGTATCTTTTCTTATCCCTGTTATTCATTGCGTGTGTCTTCACTAAGTCTCTCCTTTTCAGGATACTTATTCTCTTCTGCTGTCAGATTGCTCCCTGGAAAGCTGTATCTCTCTGTGCATACTTAGTGCAACAGGCTATGCTGGTCCAAGTAAGAATGATGCATGTGAGGGATCTGATAGCGATAGATTCACCAGGAAGGCTTAACCTAGCATCTCCCTCTGTGCTTGCCACAGAAGGAAAGGATGGCAACTTGCAAGCATAATGACAAAATACAGCCCTCCAATTCCAGGCATTTCCCTAGGGATGCAGGAACTGCCAGCTGCTCCCTGCTGTTATCAGGGACATAGAGTTGCCCTAGCCCATGGGTCTTGTTGCTCTACCTGCTGTTGTGCACACCTCCACGCACCCCTTCCACCTTCAGGGAAGGGGTCTGCCGAGAGCCCTGTATCACCTAAAGAAGTCCATCAGTGAACAATAGCACTCTATGCTTTCCCAGCCTAGATGTATGGCCTTGTCCTGGTGTCAGAGATGCTTCCTCAGGCTATTTCTCCATATCGCTACTGGAGTACATAGTAGCTGGCATGCTCCTTTTTTGATGAGAAATTTTATTCTTAAAACTACTGTTAATAATGAATTAGCTCTATTGCTATGTTTCATTCATTTTATTGGCATGAGCTGCATATTAGTTGCAACTGCCCTTTCTTATTGTGAGTACCACATCTCACTGCCTGCTTGACTTCATTCCCTTTGACCCTTACTTCACGTCTTTGATCACATTCATGTTGGTCAGCAGTCACTTGATTCTTAGAATTAGCAGAAAGTCCCTCTGCAAAGCACTAACATTGTTGATCCATCCATGTGTAAAAGAGCAAGCCATGAGATGTATGTACTGTTGCATCTCTAAGTATGCCCGTTTTGCTTCCTCACCTTACTGCTGTCTGTGCTGCAGATGTTACAGAGATCAGGTTTTTCATTGGTGGCACCAAAGCTTAATGAGCTATAAAGCTATGTGCTTTCCTCACTAAGGTCCTCTTTAAATAATAAAGAATTATCAAATAAACTATAATTGAATTAAAGGTGCTTTACCAATTTATACAGATTACAATTTTAGTTGTTTTGAATCTTTACTATCCCAATCCCTATCTACTAATGGCCCCTCCTATGCATAGGCCATACTTATAAGGTTGACGGTCACTCAGTATGGTGCTGCAATTTATTGACATTAAAACTATGAGGAAATCTTGGTAATATATAATATGTATATGTATGTTAATATGTATGATATTTTATTGTTCCTATTCCTTGAAGAAGATGTGTACAGTAGAGATACGGGATAAATAACTTTGTAAATTGATAGTATTTTTTTTTTCTTTCCAAAGAAGGATAGGGGGATTTTTGCCTTCAGCAACACTTTTTCTTTATATACTCAATAACAGACTGGAAAAAAAAAAGTTTAATATAACTGACTTAGTGTTTTAGGAGGACTCTTTGCCAAATAATGAAAATTGACTACCGCCAATTTTAAAGGTCATTGCTGTGTAAGTGTGCCCCGTGGTGCATTAACTCTAAACACAGCTTCTGATTTAGTGTAACTGATTTTAAAGCCTGATAGTTTGCCAAATTGATTTATGATATGAATTCTTACTGGAACCAAAGTTTTGGGGCATTAATATAAGTGACAAAATACTATCAATATCCCTAAGTCTCCACTGTTTGGAATTGCTACCTTCTTATTACTGTGGTTAACTGAGAGCTTTTACTAGTTCCAGTGGAAAACCTTGAGAGCAACTGTGAAAAATAATTGGCTTTTACTTAGTACTTTCCTTATAAAAGAAGACAATGTAAAAAGAAGACAATTTAATTAGCAATGGCAATGACTCTATATCTGATCTCACACTGATAATTCTTTTGTGTGATTCTATCGATTCATTAGATTTATTCCTGGACTACATCCCTTTCAGAGTAGTCAAAATTGCATCTAATGTCTTTGTGATATAGGAGAATCTCCTGACTAGGAAATTGCCTATGAGAGTACAGTAATTTGATAAAAAAAAAAATTGCTTCAAGTGTAGAATCCAAGGAAATGATAGAGTTGTTGCTTGTATAATAACATAATATTATTAAACCTCAGGACAATGCATATGATTGGCTGAATGCCTGCAGGTGATGTCATCAGCTCATGCATCAGAGTCAAGTTAAGCTGGAAAAAATCTCTAAAGAAATTAATTTTATTTCCACATAGCAGAGCAAATATGAAAAAAAGATTTTTATCTTATCTGATTTGTAATAAAACGTGCTATTTTCTTGCATGTAGAATGCAACATTACAAGATAATTTTAGTGAGACAACAAATCTGTTCTTTTACATATTTGTTTCTGGGTGGACTATTGGCTTACAAGGCACTGAGAGCATTTATATTGTCTGTAGCTCTATGCATGAACTTTAGTATTGACAATCTTTCTGAATGCCAGTGAGACAATGAGAGATAATTGGAAATCAACGCTCCAGAGTAAGAAAGTACAGTTGTAAAAGTAGCGAAGGGTTTCATCAGACCATTTTAAAGTTCTGGACCTCATCTTCCCTGTTGCTCCCTCTTTTTCTTCCTATACACTTACAAATACACTTAAAAAATTACTCCAAATGAACTTGATCAGTATCTCAGCAGTTTAAGCTCTTTCATTCCAGAAGGTGTTAAGCAGCACAGAACTTAAGAGAACAAAAATCAGAGAGAGTAATCAGACAAAGACTTTTGTCCTTTTATTTTTGTCATCTTCTGTTAGTGCCCTGTTTGGTTATGAGTGCTGCCTGAGCATCTTGCCATCCAAGCCTGGAAGTTATCAGGTTTGGTATCTGCAGGCCAAGTACTGGATTCACCATGAATAGAAATATCTTTGAGGTACTACCAGAGCATTTCAATGCAAATGGTTCCAGATGAGGTCTGTTGATCTCTTTTAATTATTAGTTTTAAATTCTAATTGTGTTTTAGGGAAAATGATGCTGAAAGAAATTTTATCTATCTGTGTGATAGATGTACTTCTTATGTAATCTTGTATCTCACTAAGGGCAAGGACAACCTTCAATTGCATGTTGTTTCCAAGTGACTTGGGCTCAGTTGCCAGAATGAAGGAGAACTCAGTCTCACAGAGATGTGTTGGAGAGAAGAGAATGCAAAAAAAAAAAAAAGAAAAAGAAAAAAAGAAAGAAAAAAAGACAGATCACTGATAAATCTAGACAGTCCATCTCTTGTCAAAGTCTACCTCAAAGTCTACCAATTCTTTTTTGCATGCTGTAATTCAAAGCCAACTTCAGCAGGTTATCGACTAACTTCTACAGCTCAGATACTGACAGTTTATGAAACGTAGGAAATCAAATATTTTATGGTAAATATTCAAACAGCTGGTGCTTAAGCTGTTTCCTGTGCACCATGATTTCCTTTTTGATACTTTTATCTAACCACATGATATCTGTTGCAAGAAATACATTTTCAGGATTTATTATTCATGACATTTACATGACATTCATTATTCATGACATTTACAGCAGTCGGACATATTTCTCTTCAAGCACTTGTACGAGAGTTCTATGTTTTTAACCAATGTTTGGGAGATGCTGTGTTTTGAAAGCTATCGCATTATCCCTGAACTCCTAAGCAGAAATCTTTTAGAAAAATAAATGTATCCCCTCCAACAAATTTCTGTGTATTTATGTCCACTTGCTTAACTGAACTTTGTTGTGTGCCCAGACCATGCTGTTTATCTTGCCTGGATGGATCTCAGGCTGACAATGTTTGTGATTTCAATGTGATTTTAATGATGATTACATTATCACCATTACACTTGTGAAAATCTATTGTGAAAATTTCACTTGTGAAAAGCATTACACTTGTAAAATCTATGAAGCCCGTACAACACAAAAGAACCATACACCGTTTTGTCTGCACTTCCAGCCTAGCAGGCAATAACAATACATTTGTTGTGTGTCATCTATCCTTTGAATTTAAAATGATTGGCAGCTTGTAGCTGCCATCTGTCAGTGAAAAATCTGGTTATTACAAGAAAGCAATTTACTCACAAAATCTGAAAGGAGTTTCAGCTCCATGCCCTACATTGCTAAGATGCAAATTACCAAAAAGTGACATGGTTATAAAATATGGTATCCGTCACTTCAAGATTTTCTTTTGTACCCCTTGGTGAGATCACACATCTGCCCCTGCCCTCCCTTATAACAGTAGGACTGTTGCTGTAAGTTTTTAGTAAGCAGGGTTTTATCCGGTTGTTGAGGTATGGCCTAAATAAATTTCCTTTTTAAAATACATCATGAAAGCAACAGTCAGAAGTTTGCCTTTGCAGCTAATAATAGAATATTTTTTTCCCATAAGTTCCTAATCAAGAGGAAGACAGATCATAGCACCTGGATAATATGCTTCCTTAAAAATTCTTTGCATCTATTAAGTAAGTTCATGAAGTTGCCTGGATTCAATACCTCTGGCTCTGAGTCCCCCCAGTTACGTTTATCATCTCCACCAAGCAAGAGACTTGAGCAAGACTTATTGATATAAAGGTACTTTATCAAGTCTGTGACCTGAGGAGCTGCCAGAATATCATCAGGAGCCTGCGAGGTCAGGAAGTGAACTCTGAAGTTGGATAATCTGCATCTCTTTGTCCAGTGTGCATGATTCTAAAGAACATTAAAACTGTCTGTGGTATTAAAGAAACAATACAGCGAACACCCAGTCGAGCTATGATCTATTTTCTGTTGTCCAGGGATTGTGGAGAGGCGTGAAAAAAAGAGGTAACCTGGATAAAACAAGAATACAGATGATATATAATACAGCTAACTCATACAATACGAATCTACTTAGTCCATTTCTCTTTAACAGTTTCCAGGAAGAAGAAAGATGCTTTAAATATCAGAGGTAGGGTGATGTCTGATATTCCTGAGTGGAATTTGCCAAGGAGGGCAGCACAGCTGCTTTGCAGCCAAATGTAGTAGGACATGGGAGGCTGATTGTCCATGGTCTGATAGTCCATCTGCTGATCAATTCTTGTCTATGCTCCTATTTGCTTGTCTAATCAGAAGCAATACTTCAGGACAAGATTAGACACATACCTTTTCCAGTAGAATGTGTCCATCCAAAATTGCCAGTTTGCGAAAACTGACACATTTTGAGATGACTTGTCAATTCTAAGAAATTTATTTTGAAGGGTAACAAGAAAAACATTGACGAGACCAGGCAATTCTAACTGACTTCTTCAATATGGAATATTTCAACTTTTCTGTTTCAAACTAACTTTTTTTTTTTTATTTTTCTGTATTTCATAGAATATGTGCAAATCAGAATGAAACCTTTTCAAGAGACAAAGCATCTTCAAATGCTTTCTTCAGGCTTTCTTCATTTCCTATGTGTCATTTTATTTCAGAGTCTTGAAATATTAAAATTCAAGAAAGAGAAATAAAACAAGAAAAGAAAAAAAAATCCTTTCTTCCTTCATTCCTGATTGCATGTTTGTCTCAAATTTGGCAGATATCTCTTTCACCTACATTGACTTCCACTATACTGAAGCTACAGACACCTGAGAAGATGTGGGCAAGACTCCTGATGATATTTCATGCTCTTCCTCCTGCAGTAAGTTGTAAGTTTCAGTTGGAAATAGAAACTTTTTGGTCTCTTAATCTAGTCTTATTATTTTAAATATTACATATTGAATCTGTGAATATGCATCCAGGTTATCCACTATTAACCTGGAGACTGCTAGATTCATAGAATCATAGACTTGGTTCATAGAATCCTTAAGGTTGGAAGGGACCTTTAGAGATGATTTAATCCAACCTTCCTGCACATGCAGGGTCACCTAGAGCATCTAGCACAGGATCACATTCAGGTGAGTTTTGAGATCTCCAGCAGGGACACCCAGAGCACGGGGCACAGGGCGGCATCCAGGCGGTTTTGGAAGATCTCCAGAGAAGGAGACTCCACAGCCTCCCTGGGCAGCCTGTGCCAGGGCTCTGTCACCCTCACAGTA
>JAVCKT010013736.1:0-11533 GCA_032273925.1 Rhynchotus rufescens
GAAATAAAAATGCTCAGTGCTGAAAGTTAAATAGATTTTTTTTTTTTAATCTTTATGATGCTATCACTGGTGATGATAAAGCTGCAAATACTTCTGTGTCTGGGTTTAGCTTTCGTAGATATCTGCTTGGCTTGCTATAGGGTCACTTATCTTCTGGTGAACTCTTCCTGTCACAGGCAGGTACCCCTTCAAGCAGAGTCCTTTTTGGTGAATAAGCAGCCTGGACATTTTCACCTGGTTTTGTGGGGTGTGTGACACCTGTGTCTTGACCTTATCTCTGTGGCAGGAACTTTAGCCCTGGGTGGGGACTTCTGGTTGCAGGTAGGGTTATGGATGCATCTATTGGATATCGTTGGACAGCAGCAGCACTGGGTTTCTTTAGCCAGTCATATAGTTGAGGTAGCAGCTATTCCTTGTGGTCGCTTGGGAGAACACATGGACTGTAACCCTGGATATGGATTAAGCTGCCGTATTACGGGAAAGGAAAAGAGTGACGCCACCATTGCTAGAGGAAGGTGTGTTGCTGTTCTCGTCACGCTGTTTTGAAGTACAGAACAGATTATGTCTGATTTTTAAGGATTAAAAAGTTGTTGTTCTTTTAGATGTCTCAGGTTTATCCTTTCCAGTTTGAAAACTTCTGATTTTATTTACCAGCTCCTCCCACCTTTGCCTGATATCAAATGGATTTGAAATAATCAAAGTAGTTTTTCTTTAAAGAAGTATAATGCCCATTACTAATGACGTTTTACTAATTTTGTGAATCAAGCTTCTTCAGGAGCATTTTTAATAGAAGTTGGTTTTACCTGTACTCTTCAGGTAATGAATAGCACTTGCTGCCTTTTCCCCCTTTCATGTTGGAGCGCTGCAGAGCTTGGGAGTCGCGGGGTACTTGTCTTGTAGCTTTTCAAAGGGGAATTTATCAGGCTTGAAGCTCAGCTTAGGCTGACGGTACATCTTAATCAGCGCCCCAAACCCCAGGCAGTAGCCGCTTTGATGTTCTTAGCGGAAACCTTGGCTTCAGCTGTCGCATTTGATGTTCACACGGGGGTTTGCCTTTGCCTTGATGCCACTCGAGTAATTATGCTGCTCTGTTAACGAGTCACTTGGCTTCGCTCGCCTCGGCCGAGTGCGCTGCCACCAATCCCACAGGCTCCACGCGGCCGCTCCGACGGGGCGCTCGGGCTCCGTGAGTCACCGCTCCCTTGCGGCGCTGTGGGGAGAGGTGTAACTGCTTCCCTCTGCCCATGAGCTGCCAGGGTCAGCCTAGAGAGAGGGATATCCGTATTTTTCTTGTGTCTGCTTGGTCCTGGCTAGCAACGAGTTTGCAGGTCAGCGGTGGATGGGAGTGATCAGCCCAACTAAGCTGTTTTTAGGGAAGTGCCTTTACTGTTATGTGAATCCATCTTGCAGGGCTTTCTGCCATACTAGGTAGACAAAAAGGAGCCTAGAAAAGCACCTTTCTTCCTCTTCTTCACCCCCTTAGCTATATTAAAGAAAAAACAAACTTTTTTTTCTAATATAACATATCTTTTAGCTGCACTTAAAATGCAGTGTTTCTCATCAGGAATACTAGGGAATATACTTTATATTTTTATACATTTTTGGGTAGTAGAAGACTAAATTTCCGAAGCCTGAAACTATACTTCTCAGCTGTTAATTACTCATTTAAACAGGTTTTAGGTGTGGCTGATAGCCATCAATGTTAACCATTACACCTGCTTGTGTGTCAGGGCTTACAGGAATGGCAGTATTTTATGGATCTGTGCTGTTATGTTGAAATGCACATTGTAATACAAGTTACAGATTGACGAAATGAAGGTATAGAAATGAGTCAGTAATGATGACTAGGCCTTTAGTGGTACCTCTTGATAATTCAAGTAGAAGGAAGGGAAAGGAAGGAAGAAGTGTGGGGGACAGAGAGCAAGTTGTTTGTGTTAGTAGTACAATTTTGCCTCAAATGAAGATGAAGCCTGTGCTGGACCAGATTAGCAGAAGCACAGCAAGCAGGTCCAAGGAGGTGACTGTGCCTCAGTATTTGGTGCTGGTGAGACTGCCTTTGGGTACTGTGTCCAGCTGTGCCCCTCTGTCCCCTTCCAACTCCTCTCTTGTACCAGGAGAGGAATGTTTCCAAATGAGAATCACAGAATCATAGAATCATTATGGTTGGAAAAGACCTGTGAGATCATCAAGTCCAACCATAAACCCATCACCACCATGCCTGCTGAAATGAGTCCAGCAATTGGCCACTAGGATGGGTAATGGAGCTGGAACGTATACGATGTATGAGGTGCAGCTGAGGGAGTTCTTTAGCTGGGAGAAGAAGAGTAGATCTAATGACCGTCTACTACCTGAACAGGCAGGGCCTGACTTTGGTGAACACCAAAGTGGACAGTGAGGAGCTAACGGCAGTGGCTGCAGGTTGAAGCAGTGAAGTATGAAGGAAAAAAAATAACTGACAGAGGGTGGTTAACCTGTTGCAGTGCTTCCCCAGCAACGCTGTGAAATCTCCATCTTCAGAGATATTTTGAACTTGGTTGGTCAAGGCCTTCAGTAGCTTTATCTGACTTGGCATCTCTTTGAGTAGAGAGTTGGACTGTAAGACCTTCAGGAGTCTCTTCTGACTTAAATATATCTTCAAGAAAGAGAAAATTTGAGAATGATTTATTTGACAAATTTAGGACAAATGGCATACTGCAAATGAAAAGTAATGTCTAAATATCATGAGTTTTCTTCTGGGTGGTAAGTTTCCCTCCTCACTTCCTCCTCTTGCACATACTAGCACTGCATCTGTAAGTATTTTTAATGAGACTTCTTTTGCAAAATTTAAATCTAAATTCAAGAAGTTTTCATTAGTCTGTATTTGAAGTATGGCCAGAGTTGTTCATACATATCTGAGTGATATGTAGTCATCTAACAGTGACTGTCTTTTCCTAAAATATATGACAATAGCAGCACTGTTATCTTCTGTGAAGGTTCTTAGGTAGCTGATCCGTGGTTCATTCTTCTGTTTCAGTTGATTTGTTTCTCATGCTCTTAGAGAAGAAGCTTGTACAGTGGGAACTCTTGTCTTATTAGTGTTCACTTTCTTAGTTGGGCTGGGTACTGGGAGGAGTTCCTTTCTGGCCCAGAAAGGGAGGGTCTCTGTTTTAGATTGTTCAAGGTAACTCACTTGTGCCTCGTGCTTCTTGGGCTGAAGATCTGTGTGGCTGTTTTGTGAACAGAGTAGGTAGAAATGAAAGAGGATAAAGCACTTGACTTGTGTGGCTGATAGAGCATATGAGACTTTGGAGACTGCAGCTGCTGACTGGTTTCTATTTATCTTCCACTATCATGATTTTTACGTAGTGGAGCTCCCAGGTTCCTCTCTAGAGAACAAGTGTGAGTCAGTGCTAGTGGGTTACCTAACATCCCTTGTAACAGACTGATAAATTTTGAAGACACCCGCCCTGCTTCTGCACAGCTGTTGATGCTATTCCTGCAAGAGCAGGTGACATTGATGGACTTGTTATTTTTCCCTGGGTCTAGCTATTCAGATGAAAGAGATTTAAGACATACAGTCTCACAGTATCACTCTTGTGCCTATAGTAGACAGTCAGTGAAGTCTGGTGGAGAAGTTTCTGTAAGTATTCCCTAGTTCAGTTCTTGAAAAATCAGCAGGGTTAGTTCACACAATTTAAATGTGAGTGATTTGGCCTGAAGGAAGTAGAAGAGCCCTCACATGTAGTGTTCCCTGAGTGAAACAGTGATGAGAGATGCAGTGAGCTGGAGGCAGGAACTTTCTCCACCAGCACTAAGGAATCCAGAGGGGTCTTTAGCTTGATCTAAAGCTGCTTCTGCAGTATGAGAGCTCCAAAGAATTTGGGCAAATGTCTTCAAAACTTGCTGGAGAGGTATATTCAAATGTTAACCAACTCATTATCACCGTAATGAATTGGGGTTTGTTTCGTAAACTCTGTTAGGGAATTGCCTGCCTATAATTTATTCTGTCTATTCGCTATTTTAATACATGGCAGTCATAAGTAGTTAAGTTCTCTGCCTCATTTGCAGATGCTGTAGGCTTCTGTGTTTTTTTGTTTTAGAGCATTACATATGTTTGTGAAATGTATTCTCCTTAATGCCTAACTCTTGTCTCAGTCATATACTTATTTGTAATTCTTCTTGAAATACTGAAATTTAAACTGAATATTACCTTGGAAAATTTTCACTATGATGCTACATTTTATTGTTTAAAAATATATTGAAAGTATTTTCAAGATATTAATCTAAGCTGTAACTCTTTATCACTTTGCTTCCTGTAGTCCAGCAAAACCGAAGAATGTAGAGCTGAATTTTAAAGCATCTACAAATCAAGACAGTTTAGAAAATGAGCAGGATTCGCTTGAAAAACCAGTTAATAAAACTAATAGCAGCATTGCCAACAAAATTTCCTTGTTTGAGAATAAATGTGCTAACCAGAGCCAGAGGCCTGCTGACATCCCAGCTTCAAAAAATAGTACTGTAGCAAGCACATTTGTTGGCAGAGCGAAGCTGAAATTTGGAAAACAACCTAAGGAAACTGAACAGCCTGATAAAACGTTAAATAAGCAAAACAGTCGCCAGAAATTATTTGAAAATGGCACAGCAGAGAAAGATAGCCCTGCAGAGTTAAAGGGCAAAAATGAAGAAGGTTCCGCATCTTACGAGGACATTGGGAAGGCAACAGAACTTAAAGTAAAAGCTGCGATATCCCTTTTTAATCAAAATAGTAAAACTGATGGTAGTGGTGGCTCTCTGAAGTCACCTGATCCAGAATTAGCCACAACTAAAAAAGAAAGTTTGCCTTTTAAATTGTCTTTGCACTCACCCAGTAAGAGTGAAAATACTCAAGATACTGGCCACCAAAGAAACAACACAAGCTCAGAATTCTCCAGAAGTGAAGAAAAAGGGCGCTCAAACTCAGAGATTTTATCACCTTGCAGTGATGACAAATATCCTATGCAACCTCATCAGTTTTCTAGAGAGCCAGAATTTCAGAAGATGGAAAATGGAGATAAAAAGGCAAAGCTGGGAGATTCAAGCTTTTCAGCCCTGCAGTATGATGAAAATAGTTCAAATAACATATTGACGTCAGAGCACAGCATCAACTCACCAAAGAGTCCAAGCAAAACTTGCAATGGTTCTGCTGAAGACGATAGCATTTTTGATTCCCCTACTGACATGAAGAAGTTTGCTGAAACAATAAAGAACTTGGACAGCTCAGTGTGCTTACCACAGAAGAAGAAAAGGTCAAAGCTTCCCAAATCACCAGCACCCCACTTTGCAATGCCTCCAATCCATGAAGACCATTTGGAGAAAGTCTTTGATCCTAGTGTATTTACGTTTGGTTTGGGACTGAAGAAGGCACAGGATCTGCTACCAGGCCAGCAGTTCAAAATGCAAAGCTTGGAGACGATAGCCAGAGTCAGACCCAAGCGTGCATCAACAGAGCAGAGCATTATATTCAAGTCGCTGCAATCCTGTAGTAGAGAGGAGCCAACTTTTGCTCAGGAACTAAATGGAAAAGAGAATAATGATAGTACGGATGGTGAAATTAAGAGATCCAGGCTCGAAAAAAGCTCCCTTTTCTCAAGCTTGTTATCTGCATCTAAAGAAAAGCTTTTTATTCCTTCTGTGGCATCAGTGAATAACACTGCAACGGAGGCCACAGGGATGCCGCTACAGCAGGATGCTTCTGGACCGTTCAGCGTGCCTCCAAAAGCCGAGGTAATAAAGACAATTAAAAAAATGCAACAGTGTAAAATTTTGTCTAGCTGCTGAATGACTCTTAATTGTGATTTTTGCAATTCAGTCTCTTTCAGATATGAAGTTTCCAAGTTTTGTGGAGAAGTACATGCAAGCAGACAGTGTGAAAAAAGACATAAGTTTACAAATGCCAAACTATGGAAACCCTGAGAAAAGTTTCTCTAGCTGGTTAGGGACAGGCAGATATGAATCAAATGTCCCCCCTGGCTTATTAGATGTGGATGTAAGTATTCTGTTGTTCAAAGTCTGATTGAAAACTTCTTCATCTTTTACACTTGCTACAAACAAAATGTATATATTGGTTTTCTTTGTTTCCTCCTGTGGTGGACATAACTAGATTACAAATAGTGCCTGATGTTGGCTACACATGGAAGAGATGTGTGTATGGCATCTGTTAGCATGATTATGTTTCTGTGTGGCACTCTTATTCTGAGACTCTTCATAAATGTGAATAGACAACCTGTATTTTTGAATGTTTTCAACTTTGAATTTTTCTGCTTCGAAACAAAGCTCATACTAATGCCATATTTACTTTAAATCAGTAAAATGCTTTCTGTGAACTTCAGAAAACTTGTGCTCCTTCTTTTCTTGACACTAATGCCTCTGCTTTTCCAGAAGACATTGCACCGTTAAATGAATAAGGGGGCAAACTCGTTCAGCCTTACATTGCTGCTCCTAGCATTTCCATGCGTTTCACAGAATCATATATATACATATAATCTTTAAGAATGCTTTAAAACTTGGGTAATAGTAATAGTTGAAAGTGGCACCTCTCTGGCAGGATGGCCCTTTGTCTATTTTTGAGCATTGTGACTGAAGGGTACTTGTTCCCTCAGAAGCAACTGTACACTGATCTAGGAGAATTTCATATATTCTCGATTCTGAAGAACATAGGGAATTCCATAGGGAATTCTGCAGCCCTGTCGCTGACTCTGAAGGGTTTGGTCAAGTTAGAGAGGAGCCGAACGTGTTTGTGTGGTGTGAACCTACTGTGCCTCTTCCGCTGACTAAGGTGACGATGATGAACAACCTACTAGGCCATGCAAAGGGAACAAATAAGGGCAGCTTCAAACAATGACTCTGATGTTCCTTCAAACGCAGAGCAAGTTCTGGCTGGAATTGAAGCACGGGCTGAAAAAACAGGCATGCCTAAACTCGTTTCAAAAACCTGCTGGTGGTTAAGAACTCTGTCCTGAGACCACTGCCTGGCCTGGCTGCTGTGTAATAGGTACTCGTCAGGTCCTTGCACATGTTGCTGGCTCTCTTAGACTGTGAGCTGTATGGGGCTCCATCTGTTGTGTGTTTTGTGCTCAAATAGTCTTTAACACAATGCAATCTTCTTCCAGGATGACAATTTCTGGCTCTGCTGGGAAGCAAAATACATAATTAAATCCTTCCTAAATCTGTTTTAAGATCCCAGGATACAATCACAACTTCTCCTGTGTATTCTGTATCATAAAATTCACTACTGAGTTAAAAATATTGCTTTGGATTTTCTACACCTGAATGTTTTCTGTTGTTTTTCTTGCTACACTCAGTCTTGTCACACAGAAACTCGTACTTTCTGAAGAATACCTATCTTGTAACAAGATGTTGAAAAGAGAATGTAACTGTGCTAGTTAGTTCATATGCCATCATATCTCTTCCAGTCTCTTCATAGATTCCTGTAAAAATAATTTCATGCTTTATGGGTACCAGATTCTTAAGCTTTCTTCAATATCTTAAAGATTGTAGAGCATGTGCTTTCGTAGTATCAATTTTCTAAGCATTCTCCAAAGATGTCTGAAATTCCTGGAATAGCTGGAAAGCTGATCAAAAGGATTCTAAAGCATTTAAAGTGAGACAGTAATCCACTGTTTATTTTACAAAAAGTGTAAATGTGTGTATCCATGACAACATACTTCAGAAAGAAAACAAAACAGAAAGGAGAAATGGGTGGAGATGAAGTGTTCTCAGGTTTTTACTATTTAGACCAATTCTAATTTTATTTCACTAACTTATTTTATAACTGAACATCTTAATTGAGCATTTTTTGGTTGGTTTTATGTTTCTGACTTTTCTCTCCCCACTGTCCGTTAGGCATTTTCAAGAAATGGACAAAGTAAAATCAATCCCAGACCTGGCAAGGTAAGATGGGTTTTCTGATTCTTTTTATTGTTTCTCATTATATTGAAAAGTGTAGCAAAGTAGAAATCATATATCCCCACGTGTGTGTATGTGTGTGTGTGTGTGTGTATATATACACATGCATACATACTATCTATTTATTTATAATACAGCTGGTGATATACAGTGAATGTGATGATCAAGAGAGTGGTATTGAAGTTTTCCATGATGTACTGGATTGCAGTTCTTGGGTTCTGTCACCAACAATTCTAGTTAAAGTCATCAGAGGATGGTAAGTGATTCATTTTTAATCTATATTGTCAAGCCTGTCCTAGCAAGACTAAAAATCTCTTGGATTCAACATGTAGGTCTGCTTTGCAAATGACAAGGTATTTAACATAGTTACTTTTGAGCTAGAAGTACAGCATTTTCGCCTCCTGCAGTAGGAGTCCTGCACTAGCTAACCTATTTTGCTGCAAAATTGGAGGGACTGTGGCAATCTGGTATCCAGTGGTGCAACACTTAGCAGGCACAGGGATTGGTGACAGATTCTTTCCAGGCATGCTGCTGTTTTAACTCTCCTCCTCTTTATGGGTCTTGAGATAGTGTTTTAATAGGGCTAAGAGGGGGCTGGCCAGGGATTGCAAGGCCAGGAGTGACTGGGATTTGACTCATTTACTCTTGATACAGAAGATGAACTGCATGTATTCTATGTGCAAAGGTACGAAATGGTGCTGTAAGGAAAACTTAGTGCTCTCCTTGTGAATTCAGAAGAATTTTTTTTCTGCTAAAACCAGATTGTCTAGACAAGTTTTTCTTGTATCTTCTTTGTATTATTAACAGAATAGCCACTATTACCATGGTTAGTGTGGTAAGTTAAGTTGTGGCCAGGTATCAATCGCTAATGCAGTCAAATTGCAAGTTCTCCAAAATAATGATCTGATGGCAAGCTGGAGACACGAGGGCTAGTTGTGGTAGGAGATAATGGGAAGCACACTGATACCTGTTTAGCTTCAGAAAACTGGGATGAGGATCTTCTGATCTCAGAGCCAGTTCTGTTGTCTTTGTTTTCCAGTATGGCTTTAGTTACACTGGGAGACTGTTTCCCATCAACTGAGAGCCACAGCAGAGGGTTTTGTATTTGCAGATGCATATAGTTTTCATCTAATTACACCTTTGTACCTGTAGTTAGCAATAAAATTGTGCTTGTCTTTCGAGCAGCCTTGCCACCCTTCAGCACATCCCTACAGGTCACTGTGGGACTCTGCTGCTCTTCTCAGGACCCAAGCAGGTCATGTTTATACACGATGCAGCAGTCTCCAGTATCAACATATTCTGACTGAAAAGTGGTTCTGATTACTATCTCAGGCAAAAGGATGGTATTTATAAATACTGTACTCCTACTGATCCAAACCATCAGTTTAAGAGTGTGAATTATTTTTTTGATGAGATTAGAAAGTCAGCAGCAGTACTTGGTTTCATCACTCTTTTAAAAATATTGCCTATGCTGGGAATGACTTGCATCAGCAGTCTTGGGTCAACAAGCTGTACTGTGGGGAAATAATGCTTCTTATGAAAAGATTTGTTAAATTGGAACATGTTTTTTACAAATTATATCTGGTAAAGTACCCTTAGAAACAAGATTCTCTTATTTTAAGCTGGATACTCTATGAGAAACCGAACTTTGAAGGACCCTCTATTCCTCTGGAAGAAGGAGAGCTGGAACTTACTGATATATGGGGTCCAGGTTCTTCTGAAGAGCAACATGAATGCAAATCTCAAAAGCCTACAGTGATTGGCTCAATAAGACATGTTGTTAAGGCAAGTAATGTAATCAAAGAAAAGCTGGTGGAGGTCTTAGTGCTTGGCCATGTTTTAGGTTGATACAAATATTTATTGGTGTATTAAAGCACAAATGTAATCTGATACAAGTGAATTAAACTGTCTTCTGGGGTGAATTTAATAACAATAGATGATACTTATAGTGACATCCACTGTAAAGCAAGGGCAGGAAGAAAAGTTGAGTGATTTTCATTGAATAGCCTTCAAAATGCTACTGACGTTTAATGACGGTTAGCAATGAATATTTTGCAATTTTGTAAATCTCTTAAAATTCCAGAAAATCATCCTTAAGTTCATGGGGTTATATTTTCAAAAACACATGTGCTTTTTGCATATGCACAGTGTACACACATGGAAACTTGGTGTCTGCAAGAAACAAACCTTGCTCAATGCTCAGTAAATAGTCCTCTATGCACAAAATGTGGACCTAGCACAGGCTGTGGAACAGCGTGTATGCATGTTTATGTACTTTTAACATGATTAAGTAGTTAGCTTTGCAGGTTGTCAAAATAAGCATGAGTTATAAAGAGACTGGAGAAAAGGAAAGGAAAATATATTGCTTGTAACTAGAATTATTGTTTAAACTACTGTTCTTTTCAAGAGTGGACTGCTTGAACTTAGGATAGAGTTTGCTAGAGGAGATGCTAAGTGATGAAAGAAGATGCATTCCTGCCTACATGGCAGATATTAAACAATGTTAACGCTGATTAGAGATCGACTGATTGTTGTCTCTTTCCATACAGAGACAGGCTTAGTTATGTTTTCATTAAAGGTATCTAATGCAGCAGTAATTGACAGCAGGGGCGATGATGTCAAATAAACAGAAATTTCAAACTGATTTGTTAACAGCAGTAATTACAGAACTGCCAGCACAGGTGAGGTGATTATGGCCATCTTCATTTTTCAGGATTACAGGGTTTGCCAAATTGATTTGTATACAGAACCTGAAGGGCTGGGAATCGTGACTTCCTTTTTTGACGACACTGAAGAGACGGGCGTGTTTGGCACCACTCAGAAGACCTGTTCTATCAAAGTACACTGGGGCATGTAAGTGCATAGTTTTGTGTGAACGTGTGCTGCTATGCAAGGAATTTGTTTGAAACCATTGGTTACACCTATCAGACATGCAAGCAGGCAGAGTGTGTTTACTCTCGTCTCATGTTTTGGTAGTGTTTGTTGATGGCAGCGTTGGGACATCATCGCAGTGCCCCATCCTTGGAGAGGCTGATCTCTCAAATGTTCTCTGCCAAAGGCACTTCTTCAGCTTGCAGGGCGTAAAGCCAGAGTAACCCTGATGCGTTTATAGTAAAGGAATGGATTTTTAGCTGCTGCTCTTTCTCATTCAGGCAAACTTCTCAGATGTGAGAGTAGGGGAACAAAACATAATGATAGGATCACGTTTTTACCTGCTTTCTGCTGTAAACCTGACATGACCACAGTTAAAAGAGAAAATTCTGAAGATCTTGTATTGTCAGATGCAGTTTATTGTCATGTGTGGAAATCACCCTTACTCTTCTCAATGCATTTGATTTGGTGCTTTTCATCATGAAGTTTAGGACATGTATGTTACATCACCTGAAAACATCAAGCCCTATAAATTGGGGATTTGCTGTGTGTTGTGAGTTAAGCAAACTTGAGTGAAAAAGGAGATTTCTAAAGAGCAACACAGCGGATATACAAGTGATTATTTCAATGAGTTAATAAGTCAACCTGTAGATCAATACTGAAAACCTACCTCAAAGTAGCACTGGTAAAAGCATGCAGAAGAGGATGATTGCTTCCAGAAAAAGTGGGCAAGGGAAGC